>JAAAKG020082852.1:0-16718 GCA_010014905.2 Druon quercuslanigerum | reverse complement strand
TAAAATCTGGTTTCAAAAATGTGTCGAAAATATTGTAAAATTAAAAAAAAAATTCAAAACGAAATGGAAATTTTTAAGAACTCGAAATATAGAAAAAAATTTTATCATTTTTTATTTTGTAAAATAATTTTAACAGAATATTTTTTTTTAATCTTGCACAATTTTTTTTTTTAATTTTTAAAAAATGAATCTAGTAAATCTTAGAAAAATCCTAAATAATTTTAAAAGATACTTAGAAAGTTTAGAAGTTTAAAAAATATTTAAAGGATGCCAATTCAAACGGATATGAAATAATTAAAAATAAAATGTAGATTTTTGGAAAAATTAAAAAAAAACTGCTTTTAAGAGACCGGTCCATTATCGATTTCTACGTCAGGATTTTGAGGAAAAAGTGGTTAAAACGCTCAAAAATTACTTTTTTGACCTTTTTTCGAAAACGTAAATTTTTGGTGCTTCAACCACAATTTATTTAAAAGCCTGGAGTGAAAGAGGATTATTGTTGTCAGATTCGGATTCAGCGAATAAAAAATTGCGGAAGTTTATTTATTATTCTTAAACAACTGAAAAAAGTTTGCGAAGCAGGATTTTGTTATTAATAAAAAAACGTTTTTTTATCTTAATAATATCTTAATTTCGAATAAAAATTATTTTTTAAAGATTTTGCTCACGAGTACGAAAACCAATAATAAAATTCTGGGATGGTTTTTAATTTTTCAGCATATAAACCAAATTTAGAAAAGCTCTGAATAGTTTTAGAAATGTTTTGAATTCTTCGAAATTTTTAAAAGATTCAAAAATAATTCAAGTATAGAGGAGATTTTTAGACTCGAAAACAAAATTTCGATTTTGGAATTTTTCTAAAAGAACCTTTTTTATAACTTTAAAAGGTTTCAGGAAAATAAAAAACTTTCTTAAGATTTCTGGGAATATTTAAATTGTTTTTATAATTTTGAAAATTAAAATTAAAAGAAAATAAAAAAAATATTTTAAAACATTCTGAATTATTTTCTAAAATTTTGCAAAATAATGAAGAAGATTTTAGAGCAAAATTTTGCAATTTCGCTAAATTACAAAAATTTAGAAAACAAACACAGTAAGAGTTATTTGAAAATTTTAGAAAGTTTAAAAATAATGTTTAACTTAAAAATATTTCAAATCATTTTAAAGAAATGTAGATTTTTGAAATTTTCGAAAAGTTTTAAGAAAATAAAAAACAGTCTCAAGAATCTTGGGAAAATTTGTAATGATTCCTAAATTTAAAAAATAAAATAAAAGACAACATTAAAAAATATTTCAAAACATTTTGAGAGTGCTTAGTAGATTTTTAAGAAAAAATTTAAAAGCTTTTTTAAATACTTTAAAGTGTTTCGATCAAATTAAAACTTTGCCTTGAGATTCTTGGAAAGTTTATATTTTTCTTTTGAAAAAAATACTTTTTTTTTTAATTTAGAAAGATTACAAAATATTTCAAAAGATTTTCTAAAAATCTCGGAATAAAATCTGGGTTCGAAAATTATGTAAAATTTAAAAAAAATTCCAAACAAATTTATATTTTTAAAGAACTCAAAATATAGAAAAAATTTTATCATTTTTTATTCAGTAAAATAATTTTAACCGAATACTTTTTTTTAATCTTGCACAATTTCCAAATTTTTCTTTAAAATTGGACAAAAATGAATCCAGTAAATCTTAGGAAAAGCCTAAATAATTTTTAAAGATATTTAGAAGGTTTAGAAGTTTAAAATATATTCAAAGAATGTTATTTCGACCGGATTTAAAATAATTAAAAATAAAATTTTAATGTTTAAAAAATTAAAAAAAAAACTGTTTTTAAGAGATTTTACAGTTTTGAGATAAATAGAAAACTTTTCTTAAGATTAAGAAAAATTTTGAAATGTTTAAAGCAAACTAAAAATTGGTCTTAAGATTCCTGGAAAATTTATGTTTTCCGTTTGGAAAGGAACAGTTTTTTAGTTTTAAAACTATTTTAAAATGTTTAAAAAGTTTTTCTAAAAATGTCGAAAAAAAACTGTAAGGTTTTTGGGCAATTTTTTCAACTTTCAAGATTTTTCAATCATTTTTAATATTTTGTAATGATGTTTATAGGTTTCAAATAGTTAAAACAAATAAAGTAAAAATACGAAACAATAAAAAAATTCAAAGAGAAATGTAGATTTTTTTTAAACTTTCGAATATAGTTTTGAATTTTTTAATAATTTTCAATGGTTTGAAGATGCAAAAAAGTCAGATTTCTGGAAAAATTTCTAATGTCTTTTTAATTTGTAAAATTAATTTCAACAGAATATCTTTAATAATCTTACAAAATTTCCAATTTCTTTTTTCATTCGTCAAAGATAAATCTAGTAAATCTAAGGAACAGTCTAAATAATTTAAAAAGATATTCAGAAGGCTTAGAAGCAAAAAAATTTAATGTTAATTCTAACGGATTTGAAAGAATGAAAAAAATTGTTTTTTAATTATCAAAAAAAGTGTTTTTAAGAGATTTTAAAGTTTTCAGGGAAACAGAAAACTTTTCTTGAGATCCCCGGGACTATTTAAAATGATTTTTTAACGAATTTTTATATGTCCCGAAATTTGGGATGAGTAGTCAAATATTTTTCCCAAGTCCCTTTTCCGAATTCGAAGGATTTTGAAAGGTTTAAGGCAAACTAAAAATTTGTCTTAAAATTCCTGGAAAGTGTATATTTTTCGTTTGGACAAGAATAGTTTTTTATTTGTAAAAAGATTTTAAAATATTTCAAAAGTTTTTATAAAAATGTCGAAAAAAATCTGGAAGGTTTTTCGGCAATTTGGTCAGCTTCAAAGATTTTTAAATAATTTTTAATAATTTGTAATGATATATATAAGTTTCGAAAATTTTTAAAAAATATTGTAAAATTTGAAACAATACAAAAATTCAAAAAGAAATGTAGACTTTTTGAGACTTTCTAAGATAGGTTTAATTTTTTAAAAATTTTTAATAGTTTTAAGGTAAAAAAAATCAGCGTTCTGGAAAAATTTCTAATGTTTTTTTAATTAGTAAAATATCTTTAAAAATCTTGAAAAATTTCAAATTTTTTTTTATTTTGTCAAAAATGAATCTAAAAAATCTTTAAAAAGGCCTAAATAATTTTGAAAGATATTTAGAAGGATTAGAAGTAAACAAAATAATTTTTTAATGTTAATTCTAATGGATTTGAAAAAATTTTAAAAAAAGCGTAAATTTTTGAAAAATGTCAAATAAAAGTGTTTTTAAGAGATTTTGAAGTTTCCAGGGAAACAGAAACATTTTCTTAAGATCCCCAGATCTATTTAAAATGATTTTTTTAAACGAACTGTTCTGTCCCGAAATTTGGGATGAGTCGACAAATATTTTTCCCAAGCCCCTTTTTCAACTTTGTAGGATTATGAAAGGTTTAAAACAAATACAAATTTTTCTTAAGATTCCTGGAAAATTTATATTTTTGTTTCGACAATAAGTTTTTTATTTTTAGGAAAATTGTTAATGTTTCAAAAGTTTTTCTAAAAATGTCTTAAAAGTCCCGGAAGGTTTTTCGGCAATTTTTTCAACTTAAAACATTTTTCAATCATTTTTAATAATTTTTAATGATGATTATAAGTTTCGAAATTTTTTTTTTAAATAATGTAAAAATTTTCGAAACTTATATATATCATTACAAATTATTAAAAATTCTTGAAAAATCTTTGAAGCTGACCAAATTGCCGAAAAACCTTCCAGATTTTGTTCGACATTTTTATAAAAACTTTTGAAATATTTTAAAATCTTTCTAAAAATAATAAACTATTCTTTTCCAAACGAAAAATATACATTTTCCAGGAATCCTAAGACAAATTTTTAGTTTGCTTTAAACCTTTCAAAAACCTAAGAAGTTGGAAACGGGGCTTCGGAAAAATATTTGTCTACCACCGAAATTTGAGATGAGATCTCAAATTTCGGGACATAACAATTCGTTAAAAAAAATTATTTTAAATAATCTCTCTTAAACACACTTTTTTACATTTTTCCAAAATTTACGATTCATTTTTAATTCTTTGAAATCCGTTAGAATTAATATAAAAAAAATTATTTTTTTTTCACTTCTAAACCTTCTCAATATCTTTCGAAATTATTTAGGGTTTTTCTAAGATTAATTAGATTCATTTTCGACAAACTTAAAAAAAAATTGAAAATTTTGCAAGATTTTTAAAATTTTCGTTTTGAATTAATTTTACAAATTAAAAAGACATTAGAAATTTTTCCAGAAATCTGACTATCTTTTACCTTCAAAACATCTACATTTCTTTTTAAATTTTTTATTGTTTCGAATTTTTACATTATTTAAAAAAAATTCGAAACTTATAAATATCATTACAAATTATTAAAATTATTGAAAATTCTTTTTGATGATATAAATTTTCCATGAATCTTAGGACAAATTTTCAGTTTGCTTTAAGCCTTTCAAAATTCTGCGAAGTTGGAAAAAAATCATTTTAAATTTTCAAAAATTCACATTTTATTTTTAATTATTTCAAATCCGGTTAAATTAACATTCTCTTAATATTTTTTAAACTTCTGAACCTTCTATAGTTAGTGGAAGCTTCTAATGTGTCCCCTAAGGATTTACATTTTTCATTCACCCTCTTCCTATTCCTTAACACACCTCCCACACCCTTTTTGGTGGTGGGAGGGGGACCTACAGCTTAAGGTGGGTTCCGAACCACCAGAACCTCGGTAAAGGTACATGGAAAAATTTCCAGAGGTACCGGCTCAGGGATCGAACCCCGGACCTCTGAGCTGAAGTCCGAGCGTCTAACCACTGAGCCACCGAGGCACAAATTATTAGTTGAAAATTTATTTAACGAATTTAAGAAAAACATATTTTACACAAATGGGATGTGTTTAAATAATTGAAAATTTTGTAGAAATTGTTGATGTAACTTGTTGGCTTTGGGGTCAGGTGAATTGAAACTAATTAAGTTGTTTCATACGTTTCGGCACACAATGGTGGCCCTCATCTGTGAGTTTTATTAAATCTTATAAGAATTTGTACCAATTATTTGGCATAATGACGTGTTTTTAGTTTTTTTCCTCCTCAAGAGAGAATTGCAAGATTTGAACTGTTGTTAAATATTCGACTAAAGAAATATTAATAATTTTTAATAAACAATTTTTTTAAACAAATGCCACTTGTTTAAACAATTGAAAATTAATGAAATAATGTTAATGAAAATATTCAACTAGACCAATAGTAATAATTTCTAAGGAAAAAAACTAATTTTCGAAAAAAATTATTTTCCTGCGTTCAGATCCCCGCGGAGATAGAAACATTTTTTTCACAATCTTAAGATTTATCAATATTTTAATAATATTTATATAGACCAGTAGACAAACAAAATTAACATCTAAAATTGCTAATAAAAAAAAATAAAATTATTTAACCAATTATAGTAAATATTCAAATACATTAATATTATTAATGCTAAGTAAAAAAAACGAGAATACAGTGTTCAAAAGGTCGATTCCATGAAGAATTGACATTTTTGGTTTTAAGGGTCATTTTCAGGTACTCCTGGGGGTGTCTTATGGGTACCAAACCCATATGACTGATGCTTAAAATTCTTCATTGAATAATTCACTACAAACCCCTATACTTTCCTGTTACAATTTTTCAAACCCTAAAAAATTATTCCAAAAACTCAAAAAAGTGATTCTTCCCGTGCATTTTACATGGGAAATTTAAAGTCAAAACCGGCATCTGTTAAAATAAGAAAATAGAAAATTAGGGAATTTCTTTTTTTCGGATTTGGAATAAAGTGGGGGGCATTGTTGCCCTCTAAAAATAAGAAGCGTTTTTGAGCCACCCTATTGGACAAGCTTTCGTGTGCAAGTTACAGAATCCTTTGTATTTTTAACAATAAAGTTATATTTTTAACCAAATAATTGAATTTTCATCCAAATGGTCAAATTTTGGGGAAAAATTAAAACAGCAACAAAAAACAGTTGTATTTTCAACAAAATTGTTAAATTTAAAAAAAAAACGATTTTGCGCTTCGAACAGAAAAGATGGATTTTCAATTAAGAACTTTTCTACCAAAAATGATGAATTTTCAATCTAAACGGCCGAATTTTCAATCCAAAAAGATGAATTTTTGACAGAAAATGGAGTTTTAATGGAATTTTCTACACAAAAAATTTTTGTTTGAAAAAAATAGTTGAATTTTTAAACCGTAAAATTTATATTTTAACAAACAAGAGTCACATTTTTAACAAAATAGGTGAATTTTAAACAAAATAATTAAATTTTGAACAGAACAGTTAATTTTCTGCCAAATATTTGAATTTTTAACCTACATAGATAAATTTTCGATTAATCAGTTTAATTTGCAACAACAAAAAATTAATTATCATCCAAATAGTTGTATTTTAAACAAAATGGTAGAATGCTTTCAAACCAACAGAAACGACTTATAAATGGTCAAATGTTCGAACAGAAAATTAAACTTTATCCAAAAAACAATAAAAAATTATTTAATTAATGTTAATAAATATTCCACTGGGCTAATAGTAATAATTTTGAGAAGAAAAACCGAATTTCCGAAATAAAATTATTTAAACAAATTCCATTTTTTGAATAATTAAAAATTATTCAACCAATTATAGTAAATATTCAACTAGGCCAATATTATTAATACTAAGTAAAAGAAGACGAGAAAACAGTATTCAAAAGGTCGATTTCATGAAGAATTGACAGTTTTGGTTCAAGGGTAGTTTTCAGGTACTCATAGGGTTGTGTCAGGGGTGTCAAACCCGTATGTCTAATACATGAAATTGTTCGTTGGATAACTCTCTACAGGCCTACATACTTTCCAGACAAATTTTTTTAACCCCAAAAAATTATTCTAAAAAAACAAAAAAGTGATTTTTCCCCATGCATTTTAAATGGGAAACTTCAAGTCAAAACCGGCACCTGTTAAAATAAAATAATTTAAAGAAATAAAAGTTACGGAATTTCCATTGTCCAATTAGAAATGAAACTGTTCTCTACTTGAATTTAATTTAATTTTAACTTTAATTTTATTACCTCAACCTATGTTTTTTCATCATCATAATAGACGCGTGAGTTACATCGGAAATTGCTAAAACAAAGGAAACAAAGAAAACAAATATGAGAACAAATTAAACTTTCATATTTGAATAATAAATACTAATTGCGCAACATGGGCATTCTAGGAATTATAGGTATTAATATTACGCGTACAAAGTCAATGTGAACGGATCGCTCAGCAAATCCTGGCTGCTGAGAGACTTAAGCTTCACAACGCCAATTGCATGTTGCATTATCCTTTTGTTTCGCGAGGTGAAGGATAATCGTTTTCTGTGCGATACCTCAATGGCGAAGCAATTAAACATCTCGTGCACCTCATATGCAGAAGAAGAGGTTATTATCTTATTATGTGGATTTCACAAATTATAATGATAAAATGTGCAAAATAGAGGATTCGAATTGAATAACAGGTCCTTGACTCATGATTACAGAAAAAAAATGTGGGTACGAAATGTTGCAGGTATTCTGTCAAGCAGAGTAAATGCCAGGTGGTCAACCAAACTCAGGTAAACTATGCATAGTGAATCGTAGATGTCTCCGTCGGACTACGCTAGTGGCAGCACGTTATAGGCCTGTAACCAAGGAAAGTTTATCTCAGTTTTCTGTAATCAGCTTACTATTACCCTGCCTGAACGATTATCTGCGACGCTTTCTACACGCAGTTTTTTTATCTGACACCATTGGCACTATTTGACACTTTTTTTTAAAGCGATGACACTAATTTATTATAATTTCGAAAAATAACAATAAAGACACTTTTTTTCACAACTGCCTGATAATGCCAATATTTCTTACTTTTTCCTTGAAAAATATTTCATAACTTCTTCGCTAATTGGCTATGATAATATGTGCGCCATCGCAACGAATTACAACATACCGGAAAATTGTCTCAGTAGCTGATTAAGGGCCGTGAATAAATTAAATTTTGTTTGTTTCTGAAATTTTGAACTATGTATAACCCTCTTTTGTAACCCCCGCTATCTTAGGTAATGTTTGCAGACTAATTTTTTTCGTGAATTTACTTATAGGTTTTACTAAAATAATGTTAGATGTTTTGTGAGGTAAAATATCTTCCGAAACAGGTCAATTTTAAAATAAAAAAGATGAATTTTTACTCTAAAAAGATTTTTTAGTCAATAAAGAAAACAAAACTTTATCCAAAATTTAGAATTTACAATATAAAAAGATGAGCTATCAACAAAACAGTTCAATTTTTAACTAAACAGTCAATTTTTTAACCAAAAAGATGAATTTTCAACCAAGGATATTGTCTACAAAAAAACGAACTCCCCACGAAATATACTAATTTTAAACCAAAAAGAATAATTTCCTACCTAATGATAAAAATTTTCAACAAAATACATATATTTTTAACCAAATAGTTGAATTTTTAACTACGAAAACTAATTTTCTAAGGAAAAAGACGAATTTTCAACAAATTACATAAACTTTCAACTAAATAGTTTGAAAGATCGATTTGATATTAGTCCAAATGGTCGGTAATTAAAAATCATTGGTTAAAAATTTAACTATTTTGATGAAAATTCGTTTAAGAAACATTGAAAATTGAGTTTTTTAACTGCAAATGAAACTATTTAATTTTTGGTTGAAAGTTCATCTTTTTTAGTTGAAAGCTGAAATATTCTGCTCAAAATTAACTTTTTTGTTAAAGATTCATAATCATGGCTTGAAAATTCAAATATTTCGTAGAAAATTTATCTCTTTTGTGTGTAAATACAACTATTTTGTTGAAAATCTGTCTTTTTCTGTTCCAAATGTTATTATTTTATTAGAAAATTTAGCGTTTGGGTTAAAAATTAACTTTCTGGTTGTAAATTAATATTTATAGGTAGAAGATTAAACTTTTTTGTCGATAAGTCGTCTTTTTGGCTTGAAGATTCAATTGTTTGATCGTCATTTTTTCTATCTTAACTGAAAAATATTTCTTTCATGGAAATTCAACTCTTTTTTTTTAAGGAGTCGTCTATTTATTTGAAATTTTAATTATTTTGTTGAGAAGTCAACAATTTTGTTCAAAGTTCATCTTTTTAGATAAAAAATTGAAAATTCGTCCTTTAAATTAAAAATCCTCGCCTCTTCCCGTATCTCGTCCCAAATCTCGTTTTGAATCTCGTCTTGTCTCGCCTCGAATCTCGTCTTCAGTCTCGCCCCTAGTATCATCTCGAACATTGTCTCAAATCTAGTGCCGAACCACGTATCGAAAATAGTCTTGAACCTCTTCCTGAGTCTCATCTCGAAACTAGTCTTGAAACTGTTCCGAATCCCTTCTCGAAACTCGACTCGAAACTAGTCTCGAATTTCGTCACGAATATCCTCTTAAATCTCTTCTTGTGTCTCGTGTCGAATCTCGTCTTATCTGGAATCTCGTTTCTAATCTTGTCTCGAAACTAGTCTTGAACCTCGTCTCAAATCTAGTCTCGAATCTCCTCTCACGTGTACTCTGAAAAAGTGCGAGGCGGATGAACTGACAACCAACCCACTCTATAAAAGGGTTTCTGCTCGGGCCTAAGAAACCCTAAAAAGGAGGGATTTTCTTTTAAATTATTCAAATTATTAATCTCTCGGAAACTGTCGATCATTTTTTCAGTGTATTCTTTTGTTTATTCGATTGCGATGACAAGGTTTTGTTACTAGCGAATTTTTATCTCAGAGATTGTAAAGTGTTGGTCTGATACTGATTGCATATTGCATAAGAGTTCCCTACTGACAAGATGATATTTGCGAGTTGGGCATAGATGGGATCCTATTTGATTTTATCTCGGACAGGTATATAATATCCTTTCGTTCTGGTGTTTGGTTAGATTTTAGTTTAGAGTTTAGATTCTAGACTCTGGAGCACGTACTCTTATTTTTGCTGTGCCGCAACAAACTTTCTCCTGGAGGACGATGCACTCTTCCCCACCATTTTTATCCTGAAGGCCTGTCGCGGATTCAGACGAAATCGCAAACGATGCTGTGACGTTCACGAATTTATAGAATCATATTTTACTTTTTTTAGAATGTATATGATTTCTGCGGATTGCAGCAATTTTAGAATATATAGCTTATTCATTCATGCTGGTTTTAGCAACAATTTATTACAATATTAATTTTCTTATAAAAGTGACTTTTTTACTGAAAAATCTACACTATGTTTTTGTTTCGGAATTTATCTATTTTGGTTAAAATTCCTACTATTTGTAAAAATAAAACTATTTTAGTGAAAAGTCATTTATTCTTGGCCATAATTCTACTAATTGGTTGACAGTTGAACTATTTGTAACAACTCTTTTTATTGATTACAAATTTAACTATGTTATTGAAAATTTAACTTTACGGTACAAAATTAATTTATTTTATTGAAAATTCGTATTTTTGGTAGAAAATTGAAGTCTTCTTCATTAAAAAATCCACTACTTGGTTGAGAGTTGTTCTACATTGGTGAACATTTGTTTCATTGTTTGTAAATTTAAATATTTTGTTCAATATTTTTCGTTTTCTCATTCAAAATTAATTTCTATAAATCATTCATTATAAGTTAAAAATTAAACTGTTGTGATGAAAATTCATTTATATTTTTTGGTTAAAATTTAATTTTCCTAAATTATTCTTGAGAATTTATATTTTTGGGTTTAAAATTCAGCTATAAGTATAAGTATACTGCATTCAAAGTTGCACTACTTGGTTAAAAATTTATTTTAGCGGTTGAGGATTGAACAATTTTGTTGAAATTTAATTTTTTGTTCATACTTAACTTTAGTTAAAAATATATCGTTTTTAGTCGAAGATTGGACTATTTGGTAGAAAACTATTTTTTTTTTTTTTAAAATTTCATCACTTGGTTAAAAGTTGAACTACTTTGTAAAAATGCATAATATATTATTATGCTAACTTCATTTTGTATGTAATTTAGCAAACACGTAGGACCGTTAAAAGAAATGAAATCTTTGAAAATTTCTTGTTTTGAAAGTTATAGGAGCTTAAATTACATTAAAAACAGCATTAAAAATGCTGGAGTTTTGAATTCGTAGAAAATATTTCAAAACATAATGGGTTATTTATTCCTCCTGAAAACTTAGCTAAATGAATTTAGCCTAATTCTTAACGGTAACGAAAAGATAACTCATTCTCCGTAGAACCCATGGATATATAATATATAATATATATAATAATACCGATTAAAAAAATGGTTGAAAATTAATTTTTTAAATGCAAATTCAACTATTCAATTTTTGGTTGAAAACTTATCTTTTTAATTAGAAATTCAAATATTCGGTTGGACATTGATATTTTTTAGTTAAAAATGTATTTATATTTTTGAAAATACGTCTTTGTAGGTAGAAAATGCAACTATTTTATTAGAAAGTCCACTTGTTGATCAAAAATTTATCTGCTTTGTTGTTCATTTGTCCTTTTGGATAAAAAATTAATCCTTTTAGATTGAAAATTTGACTTTCTGCTAAAAAATTCATATCTTTTCTGTAAAAATTCAAAAATTTTATTGATAATTTAAATAATTTGATTAAAATTTTATAAAAAGAAATGCTTGTTGTTGAAAATGTAACTGTTCTATTATTAAACATTAGTCCTTTTGGCCAGATAGAAGATACGTACGTGAAAAAACATCTTTTTAGGTTGACAATTTAACTATTTTGTTAAAAAGTATTTTTTTGTAAAAAAGTTTGCTGCTTTTGTTGAAAATTAATAATAAAAAGAAATGCTTGTTGTTGAAAATGTAACTGTTCTATTATTAAACATTAGTCCTTTTGGCCAGATAGAAGATACGTACGTGAAAAAACATCTTTTTAGGTTGACAATTTAACTATTTTGTAAAAAGTATTTTTTTGTAAAAAAGTTTGCTGCTTTTGTTGAAAATTCGTCCTTTTGGATCGAAAGTTCGTCCTTCTAGATTGAAAATTCAATTGCTTTTGATTAAGGTTGAATGTTTGTTTGTTTTTGAAAATTCAACTATGTAGTCAAAAATACATCTTCGTAATTTGATTTTAAATTACCTCAAAGAAATGTTGAAACCCGTTAAATGGGTTAACATTTTTTTTTACATGAGTTGAGTGGTCACCCTAAAAGAGCACGTTAATAACTGCAACAGAACGTATGATTACGAATTATTTAAATACACGATATGGTGTAGAAAATTTCGGCTTATATCTTTCCTTATCTACGACAGCTGGGTGAAAGAACCCTTATCTTTTAGGAACCGTTATAAAACTCGTGTAACATGTGCGCTCGATTATGAGCGGAAGTTATACATATAGCTCAAAAATACGTCAGGTGATCTGTTGATTTACTAAAACGAAATATATGGTGCATATTCGTTTTTTCGCTTATATTCAAACTGAATTAACCGAATCCAATAATAAAATCCAACTATTATTAGTGAAAAGTTAATTTTGTTGTTTTTAAAATGTCTACTATTATATTATATTATATAATGTGTTTTAGTTAAGGTTCCAAATATTTCGTTGGAAACTCATCTTTTTTGGTTAATAATTTATAATCTTTGATAATAATTCATTTCTTTGGTTGAAAATTAAATTGTTTTGTTCAAATTTTGTTTGAAAATAAATTTGTGTAATAACTGAAAATTTAACTATTTCATTTTCGACTGACAATTGATCTTTTTTAGTTAAAAATTAAACTTCTCTTGATGAAAATTCATGTATTTTGTTGAAAATTCGCAAAGAAAGTTTATCTCTTTAGTTAAAATTACAACATTTTATTAGTAGAAATCAAAATAGTTTTTAGTTGAAATACCAACAATTACATTTTTTCATTGAGAATTCATCTTTTTTGGTTGAAAAATTCAACTTGGTTGGCAGTTGAACTCTCTGTTTGAAAATTAGTTTTTTTAGTTAGAGATTCATAATTTTAGTCGAAAATTGATATCTTTTGTTAAAAATTTAACTCTTATGTTGAAATTAATTTGCTAACTGAAAATTTAACTATTCTATCTTTTGTTGAAAATTAATCTTTTTTCAGTTGAAAACTCCATTGTTTAATTCAAAATTCATATATTTCATTGAAAATTCGTCTTTTTTGTAAAAAGTGAATTTCTTTATTTGAAATGTAATTTTTTTGTTGATGAAACATTCAACTTTTTTATCCAAAATTAAAATATCAAAAGGTTCAATTTTAATCGGGAATCGATCAATTTATAATTTACAGATTTTAACATTAAAATTTGTACTGCTTCAATTTTAAAATTGAATTTTTTAATATCTAGTCATTTTGAATGTTAGAATAATTTTTAGTTTTTCAATGTGTATTTTTTTATTTGTAAGTAAAATTAAAAACAAAATATAGATTTCTCAGGACTTTAAATATAATTTTTCAAAGTTTTAATGAAAGGTTTTAACTTTTAGGATAATAGAATTTTTTTATGATTCCTGTGCAAATTTTAAATAATTTTTCAATTTCAAAAATTAATTATAACAGAATATTGAAAAAGGTTTCAAAACAAATTCTAATCAATAAATAATAATTAAACAATTAATTATTAAGAAAAAATCGAGTAAGTTTAAGAAATATTAAGACTTTTTAAAAAGATTTAAAAATAATTGAAAATTTGATCAGATTTCAAAGAAATAAAAACAAAATATATATTTCGGAAGATTTCGATCAAAAAATGTAGAAGCGATTTAAGCGTTTGGAAAGGTTTCAAAAGAAAACAATTAATTTCAGATTCGTAGGAAAGTTGTAAAGGGTTTTTTAAATATTTAATTTTAAATATTAATTTTAACAGAATATTTAAAAACGTTTCAAAAATTGTTTTGATGAACAAATAATAGTTTAACAATTATTATTATTCCGGAAAAAATTGAATAGGTTTAAGAAATGCTTAGCAGTTTTGAAAAAATATAATTAAACAATTTAAAATTTAAAAAAGTTTCAAAAATTTTGAAAAAATATAGATTTTTGACGGATTAAAAATAAAATTTTGAACATTTTTAAGAATTTTGAAATTTTTTAAATAATCGAAAATTGTTCTAAAGATTCCTGAGAAAAATTGTAATGACTTTTTAATTTAAAAAAATTAATTTTAACAGAATATTTAAAAACATTTGAAAGCAAATTGTGATGAATAAATAACACTTGTACAATTATTGACTCAGAAAAAATTTGAGTAAGTTCAAGAGTTATTTAGAAGTTTTGGACAGATTCAAATATAATTGAAAACTTGAGAAGATTTAATAAAAATTAAAACAAAACGTAGATTTTTGAAAATTCGGGGCGGAAATCTTCGAAGCTTTTTGAAAATTTTGATAGGCTTAAAAAAATCAAAAATTGTTATCGAGATTCCCAGGAAATTAAAAATAATTTTTTGTTTTGAAACATCAATTATAAGAAAATATTTCAAAAGACATCCAAATTGAAGTCGCGAGCGCTTGTTCGGTTCTGCTTTCCGAGCCATCAATTTAAAAAAAATAATCTTGAAGATTTTAAGGCAATTTTTTAATTTTGTAGGATTTATCAAAGGTTTATGGAAAATTTCAAAAACAATTAAAAATTGATAAATATTTGAAAAAATGTAAACACAAAATGTAGGGTTTGAAGATTTTTAAATAAAATTTTAAAGCTTGTTAAGGATTTTTAATGGTTTCAAGATAATAAACCAAATTTTTTTAAGACGTCTGGGAAAATTTAAAATGATTTTTTATTTAAACAATTTTCAGAATAATTAAAAATATTACAAAACAATTTTTGATGCATAATTAAAAATGACTAAAATATTAATTTTTGAAGACTAAAAATTAAAATAATTTAACTTCTAATTTAAAAAGCGTTCATTTTATCAAAGATTGATCATCTTTCAATTTCTAATGTTTCTCACTTAAATTTACCTAAAATGATATAGTTTTGAAAATTCACAATTTTGGCCATTGGTTCTTTAATTAAGAGCATTTAAAATGATAGCGTAAATTTAAGTTTTTTTAAAATCTTTCAACTGTAACTATACTATTGATAAAATTAAAATAATATAATCTTGTAGTTGGACGGCATTTAGTTTTGAGTTGTTTAATGAAAAAGTGTTAAAAGCTTGATCATCTAAATAAAAAATTGTAAACATTAATTTAAAATGTTTCAATTAACACATTAGGTTTTTATAGTTTTTAAAACATTGCTAGCTTCAAGAGCTGACATATTTTGGCGAACCGGGTAAAAACCTGAAAATGACGGGGAATTTTTTCATTGATTAAGACGGCCACCCTGTTAATGCATAAACGTGATCCATAAAGGGTGGTCTACTGGAAGAGGCAAGAAAGAATGTTTCATGAGAGGTCGCGTTCGTTATTGGGGTGTGCCTATTTCTGTGATCTCCATAATATTTTTTATTTATCCCGCCTCGTATTTCTTTTAGATTCGCATACGTTGCACTCTGTCCCGCCGATTTAACGAACGAATTGCCGTGCAACGGCCTTTTTACTGCTCGACGTCGTGAATATTTTTTTTTGCGACAGTCTCGACAGTATAGACTTCAACTTCACCCACGCTAAATTAGCTTTACGTGTTGGTTTGAGATAGAAAAAGAAGTCTATAGGATTCGCGCTAAAGTGCATTTGACTCCGCGAAAGCCTGCCACCTGTGATTCATTCCTTGGGAGACGTTGACCACCAAACGTGCGGAGAGAAAAAATTACTCACAAGTCTTTAGTATCTACGAATTCATCGTCAGGGCCGTATTCCACAGACTACAACCAAAGTTTACTTCATAGAAACCATATTTATTTTTTTTTATTTTTTAGGGTCCTTTATATTATTAAGAATGGTAATCGACAGTTAGTCAGTAGATTAATCCGCGCGACCCGAATACGCAAACGATTACTTCAAATAGAGTAATTTTATATTTCCAATATAAAAAAAATCTTTTTATAAACAAGAAAAATAATGCTTTTAACATATTTCAAAACGATATTGGTAGTTTATGGCAGGTCCTTAAAGTGTACTTTAAAGGCACAGTAGTGTACTTTTCCTAATATAAGACAAAGTTTTTCTCGTATGAATAGGATTACACATATATTTTTTAAACTTCGTAAATCGGTAGGGGTAGGTCATAAAAAGTTCATCATTAGGTCGATTGATGTGTCTCAAAGATGCGATCAAATACACTAGATATAGTATTGCTGTATTTTGAATGTCACAAAAAATTTCTCATATAAAGAGAATAAACCATTTTATTAATCTTCATAAATCGATACTGGTGGGTCATAAAAGTTTGAACAATAGGTCGATCGATGCATCTCGAAAGCGCGAACAAATAAGCCAGATATTTTACTGTTGTATTTTGAAAATCACATAAGTTTTTCGCATATGAACAAGCTCAATTTTTTTGTTTGAATCTCTGGTAATAAAAAACAATTCTAAATGGCCGATCTACCTTAAAATCTTATCAGACCTGGATGTTAGTCGAAGCTACGATCCTTTCAAGTTCCATGATCAAATCTTTTACTTTTTTTGTGATATTGGTAACAGAACAAAGTTACACACAAGCATACTAATGGATATTTGAAAAAATTGTATTTTTAAGCTTCTGGGGTTGAATTATATCAAAATATTAAAAAAAAAGATTTTAAAATTAGATCATTACATATATATA
>JAAAKG020082851.1:0-40440 GCA_010014905.2 Druon quercuslanigerum | reverse complement strand
GCTAATAAATAATTCTTAAGGCTGAAACGGAATAAGAGCGCAAGGTGATAAATGGAAAACTTAATCAATATAGGCTTTTAAGAAGTCCAGAAAATCGAAAATGAAAAATTTTATACCTCACACTCTTATTCTCGTTTGGTCTCCAATAATTCATGATCATTTTCACTTTAGTAATTTCCATAAATTCGTCAGCTCCTTAAAGTTTTTTAAAAACGCTTAGATGTAACGTTCTTTCGGAATACCAAATTGAAATTTCTCATATCTTAATATACTTTAAATTACTTATACACTTAAACCATAGTGACTGTCGCGTATTCATTAGTATTAGGATGATTCAATGATTGTAATGAGTAAGTCGCTGCCACATCCACGAAACGCCTGAAGATTTTCGCCTAAACTTTTTTCGCAGGACGTTTCTAAGACATTTGCAGGAGTGGAATGGCACAATCATATGCTCTTTGTAAATTACATTTAAAAACACATCTGTCTACTCTTAAATAAAACGCTTTTTTAAAAAAACTGCCTTACGTATTTACACCTGGTTTTTTAGTCGCATCCTTAAAAATTTCGTGGAAAGGTCTATATAGAAGCGGTCGTTTTTAATCTACAGGAATTTTCTGGCTCTCACAAAGTCGTGAATGCGGCAGGATGTTTGATACTAGAAACATGAAATTTTTAACATGTGACTACTTATTACTAAATTAATTTGGATAGTAACTACAGTGAACTTACAACTTTATGTAATGATATAGTAATATCATTTCACTCGCACTTAGTATTCAACGGACATCATTCAACGACTATATTTTTGTGTTTTCATGTTCTTTGAAAAGAGAGGACGCTTGATTCTTTTTTCGTTATTGAAGTTGTAATGTAAGATCAATGTTTTGTTAATTACAGTGTGAAATTTCAGTGTACCACAAAACTCAATATTTATATTGAAATTGTCAAATGATTCGGATTTAGAATTCACTCACTCAAAAAATTACCATGTTTTTTACTTTGGGCATAACGATGTAATTAAAAATCGATTTTCACATTCTTAAACTATGTTTATAACAATTTTTCCCCTGAAGAGAATAGTTACTTCATAAAATTGTAAAAATCAGTTCTCAATAGCATTGAAGAATACTACCACGAATATTAATGAAATCTCAGACACTCAGAGGCTATACTTTTTAAATCGCATGATGGGTACAAAATACCAACTGGAAGGTGGAAATCATGTGATTTAAAAATTAGAGCCGATATTTTATTAATTAATTAAAAGTGTGCTCTGCACGTTTCACCTTTCTCTCGAAAAAGACGCTTCATTTGTCTTATATTTCATTTTTGGTATTTTAATATTATACGAGCCATCTAGTTTGAAATTTTTCGAAAGTTGTTTTACCATTTCTTTAGAGACGAATATCATACAAGAACTGATAAAACAGACCCTGCAGAAAAACTAGATGGACTCGACTTAATCGACACCCGGTAACTGAACTCGACGACCGCTAACTTTTCATTATATTCGTTAATCGGGTTTTATCTTATTCGTACAGGCTTTAGTGTCTTTTATATCTACAAAATGTACATACAATGGCAATGGCATGAAGGGGTGAAAGGTCGATTAGAAAAGGAAACAAAGCAAAGTAGAGAAATAGTTTAAGTGCTCATCGGTTGTTAAATAACTTCTTCTCAATAAATACACCTTTCCAATACATTTTATTTTAAAATCTTTGTCTTTTAAATTCTTTTTCTTTTAAATACTCGATGTAAAATTATAATTTAGTTTACAAAATTCACTAAAGGTGAGTATGTGATGGCCTTGATTATTCTCCTTAATTGAACAATTTCGTCCCTTTCTCTACCGGACATGCTTTGCCAACCGATGCTACATATCAGCTATTTAATAACAATGATAATGAGTTATACGTTGATGAGAGACGAACGAGTAGCGAGCACATCTAAAGTCTTTCCTGCCACGTTGAACGTGAAATCGTTTTTATAGATAGGCTTGAACATTAAAACATCTATATAGAGAGATAGAGTTCTACTATTTCCATTTTTTTCTTCGTCTAACGAGCAAACAGTGGTAATTAGAGTTTATGTATATATGCAATAGTTAATATTAATATAATATCATATTTATTCCAACAACAAGTATCATCTGATAGTATTCTTGCTTTCTTATATTCTGATTACCGTCTTAATTTTCAGGATTTTATGTCTTTACTTTTGTGTTCCTCTCCATTTTCAATATATCTCTTTATATTTCATATATATTATATGTATAGACTGATATCAACACGTAACATCGACTTTTTAGTGCAATTCTTTCAGGGAATTGTGATAACTGAGATTTGTTAATCAAATTCTTTCAAACTTTTTCTGGATTAAAACGTTCTTTCAACATAATGTCCCTCTTTTGCGAATACTGAAGGTTTGAAATTTAGGAATTCATATCAAATTCCTTGTTGCTTTCTAGATTCGAATCCGCCAAGTACGTTCACACACTTTTAATCGATAAAAGATAATTATGAGAGTCGACTTAAAATTTTTACTAGTTTCATATTTAAACAAAACTTTACCTTTCATTTTCATCATTTATATTATTGTACAAAAACGAGTAGCTCTCGCTGTGAGACTTAACGTGACAGTAATAGCGATAAGTAGACAGTAATATGTATGGTACAGAGCAAATGAGATCTCATGATCATTTCATTAAATATGCGGAAACGATTATTGTACAATGAGAGTTTTAACTGTCGTGAAACAAAGAATTTTCACTATCAGTTTTAGTGTCTACATTAAAAAATAAAGAAGTTTCTTCACGCAAGAGGAAATAATCATATTGAAGATTGTTCTTACTTTTTATCGATCAAATATCAAATCGCACATTTTTTGTAGCCACATATAAGGCTATCTTCATTTGAACCAAGAGTTTGAACTTAAGTATATATAACAGTTTTACAGAGTTATGCTTGTCCTGGACTTTGGATTCTGACTAAAAGAAGGACGTTCTTAGAACTTTCTTTCTCTTAGGTCATGCACTCCAGCACAATTATCCCCCCGTATAATTATTTAAATTATTTTACGACTAATTATCAGTTATTTGGTACGAATAACGTCTCTAACCCGTAATATCGTCACGCTTCTTTGAGACGATTAGTCAATAAATAATAGGCTATCCCCTCTGGAGACCTTAAGAACTGTTTTTACCGATTTTAATACATTTCATATTAGATCCAAAGAGGTCTGGAAATAGGGAGAGTCATACAAGTCATCACAAAGTTCTTATTTTACTTTTATAAAAGTGACAATTTACCAATTGTGATCTCTCTCCCTGTGACTCCAGTTGATTGATCAAACTATTGGATTGCCCACATCAGTAAATTGATGAAAAGAGTGAGTTATAAAATGTGAACTGAAATTATTTCCTTTTTTAAATAATCTCTTAACTCTCTTATACACTAAGACAGAGGATTAGGGTTCTCAGTAGAGTTCCTGCCTCTTAAGGGTAGTATATAAAGCGAACTTTTTTCGCAGAACTATCCATCTTGTCTCCAGAAAAATCTAGATGCTCCTAGAATTTTCGATTTGGGTTTACAAGATCCATTTGACTATCAAAAGAACCAGAATGTGAGGTAAACACGTTACGACAAAAGAAGCAGATCCACCAGTTACTCTGATGTCGCTGTCCTTGAGGAAGACTTTGTCGATTACGTGAATGATTCCGTTGGTGCAGGAGACATCCGGACGTTCAACTTTGATGATAAGTCCTTGCCATTCAATGTGGTAACCTGGAAGATAAAAAAATGATTTTAAAAAGTTTATTCTTTGCAGAAGTTTGCTTAAAGCTTTGGCTGGATGCTACTAGAACTTGAAATGGAAGATCAAAAAATAAATTATTCTTGGCTGATTAATGGCTGAGTCTGAGGCGATCATTCATCTTCAAATAAAGGTTTATTGAGAAGAGTCGCAGGAACTCGTAGCTGAATCATAATTTAAAAAAAAGATTTAAAAAAGCATGCATTACAGCTGCTGCCATTGTTGATTTTGCGTCAATGTGCCTTTAAATGTCGCAAGCCGTGCTTTCGCAACATTATTCAAAAGCATCTTGATTTCTATATACACATGTACAATAATTTTTATAGTAATACCTATTCAAGAAAGTTAGAGTTTATCGTCCATTAGTTAGGTAAGTTCTTTTTTCAGGTAGGGTGTCCGCGCTATCTTACAAATCCCTCCTGGGAGGGAAGGGGGCTCCAAAGCACTTCTTACGTAAGTTTCCTCTTTCTAATTACGTTTTAAAAATGTGCTCAAATTGAAACCTGTATTGGCTGTCGAAATTACTGTTTATAATATTATACATACTGTATTATTATTCTGATTTCTTTATTCCTTGGTACGAAATATTTCATATTGCGTTGATATATTGAGTGCAAAAGTAATATTTTACGTAGGAATGGGGGGGGGGGAGTATCGCAAAAATCTTAAGAATCCTTACAGTAAAAGGAAAAGGGTTTAGCATTTTTAAAATGATCTTTACGTAATTAATAGACGTACCCTAATTTTTTTTATATTCAATCTTTCCTAAAATTTTTAATATGTTCTAGAAGTGTGCTTGTGATTTATTTACTACAGCTACAAGTGAAAGTGAAGTTTAATGATTTTAGTTTTCATGTTTTATGACGACTATTCTCGAACTATTTATCATGTATTCAGGGAAAAATTAGCGAAGAAAATAAACTATTTTGATTTTGATACCAGCTACTGTAGTTAGTTATATTTTTAACTATTAGTTTTTTACTTTATTACATTTTAAATAAAAATTTTGGAAAAATCATAATTTCAATAAAATTAATTATATTTTTACATTTTCTTTATTTCAAATAAAAGAATTTGTTACTTTCAAATAAATTGAATACGTAAAAAGAAATATGAAACTTGCATGACTATTTTAACTTTAATACTTTCATACATTTAATTTTAAAGTTAATTAGTAAGAAGTTATAGAAAATATTATTTTACATATGAAAGCTACAAAAGTGTAGTAACAGATTACTGAACAGTTATTCAAAATTTTTATCACAGAAGACTAAAACAATTCTTTAACAACTTTGTGACAATTCTAGGACGCTATTACACAGATTCTCTAAAAAATCTAAAACAGCTCTTTGACAGTGCAACTGTGTCAAATATACAAGGTTTGTAAATCAAAATCTTTGCGAAGTTTTTGTTGTTGTCCATTTTAATAAAATAAAATGACCTACTCTACAAAGTGATAAGCCATTCTTGCATAGTTTACCCCACTGTTATTATGTGTTTTCAATTATTGTATTCAACTCTTGAGAATTTTATTCTCACAATGAAACATTGTAACTGCAACATTCAAGCTAACAAAAGTCTTGATTTTGTTTTTAACTCAAACAAATTCTACAAAGTTTATCTATAAAGACAATTACGCTTTGTTGAGTAATACTTGTTCGTTATTCATGTTATTACATAAATAATTGTAGATGCGAATTTGATTTAAAATACTTTTACGTTGACTGAAAACGTGCAAAATTACGAAGCTTTCTCTACGAGGAAGCAAAAGACTTTTATTTATGTTTGCATGTAAAATAATGCTCGGTAAATCCCAGAGATACAGAATTCTCATTAGTTTTACCAGAACTTTCGTTGAATTTTTTTATACGTGCGTGAATAGTAAATATCATATTTTGAATTAATTAATAAACACAAAAGGAATGAACGCAGTTTCTGACTGAAAGCTATTTCACAATATAATTACCAGCAGAACATAAAGCAGCCGACAAGTGAAACGCTTTGGAATTGCGTTCAGCGCTCTTTCACCCTCGCGGAATAAAGCACGTAGCAATTAGCGCAAGGGGTAATCAAGAAATTTGCATTTAAATGGCGGTCGAAAGGCGAATCATAAATCGTCCTGTGGTTTTCCAGCATAATGGCGAGCATTGTTCTAATCGTTGGGAAAATTTTAAAAACAATAGAAACCAATATGACCAATTGACGCATCAAGGATTTTTAACCTAATCTCCTAAAAACTACGTTTAACAATTTTAAAACCTGATAAATTTATAAAAAATTGATAAAATATAACATTTATTATTCACTAAGAAAATTGCCTTTCTTGAATAGTTAACACTTTCATATTGAACATCACGGAGATAATCCTTGACTTGTAGTTACTTTATGACACACGACTCAGCCATGTGGCTGCAAAAAAAGTTGAATAAACGACTGAGTGTTGTTCTGGCACGAATTCTTTTTTTGAAAGTAACATTCGTTTCATCCACACGAACGTCCCCACAGTCGTGAGCAGTAAGGTCCATACTAAAGTCCATACTACTCTGTACTTTCACTGCACGGCTGAGTCGTGTGGACTGCACGGATGAGTCTTGTGGACGCAGGAATGAGTCGTCTTTTTATTTTTTTAAATTCTGACATGTTCGGATATTTGTGGAAAATCTTGAAAACGTTTGGAGAGTTTGTAAAAGTTTTGGAGAATTTTTAGAAATTGATTAAAATTTTGGAAAATTATACCATTTTTTTAATTTTTAGGATTTTTGAAGTGTATCCAAATTTTAAACCTTTTGGAAATTTAAATTTTTTTTGAATTTTTTGGAAAATTTATCATAATTTTGAAAATTTCAGAAATTTATCAAAATTTCAGAACCTTATCAAAATTTTGGAAATTTATCAAAATCATAAAAATTGTCCAAAATTTATGGAAATTTTGGCAATGCACCGAAATCTTGAAATTTTTGAAGAATTTGGTAAGTTTATCAAAGTTTTGACTCATTTTTGATTTAAAAAGTAACTATGAGTGAAGGTTTATAACCAGAGAAAATGGAACCAAATATGTTTCTTAGAAAGTATTCCGCAAAAACTGGACAGAAACTGCAACTTTGTCAAAGTTTCCAACCATAATTTTTTTGTAATTGTAATCCTGCAGATCAACAACTCGAAAGAAAATTATAAGAAAAATTAACAGTTTTTCCTAAATTAATAATAATAATAATAATAAAAATCCTGCGTAAGAACTTTCTGTTAGGTTTGGCTAGATGCAGCATATTTTATACTATTATACAAACAAAAAGAGACATTTCCAAAAAAACCAAAACCACGAGAGATGTTTTATTAAACTATTAGGTAAAAACTCACTTAAAATAAGTGAAAGTATAGCGTCCCCTACCAGGAAAACTGGTTGAATTTATTTTTAGGATTTTTAACATCTATTAAAGATTTATCTATAGGAATCGATATTTCCTAACAACGAATATCGCGGCAGATTTCTTGATAAAACTATTTTTTTCGGAAATTAATTCATAATAAACATGGAAAACATACCCTAGGAGGGAAGATAGTTGACATTATTTTAAGGATTGTTTTAACACACCTTAATGATTTAGGCAAGAAAATCAACATTTCCTAAAAAGTGGAAAACATTTCCCAGCATTTGCATGAGCAACAATGGTTTCACATTTTTCAATGAAACTTCTTGTGTTTCTCAGGGGTTAAAAATAATACCCTCAACAAATATTTAAAGATATTCGCTTGAGTAGCTAGTTTCCTGAGGATATTTCAAAGTGATTTTCTGTGCTATTATATTAATAGAAAAATGTTCTAAGTTGGAAGCTGCTAGAAATAAACGGTCGTCGTGTTTCCTCTATTGAGTCTCCTGTTAAAGTTCTGAGCTATTTTTCTGCACAAGGAGTTTTGTTCAAAAACCTACAAACATTGTTACTAACGAGAAATCGAGAAATATGATGAGGAATTTATCCGCTTGCGTTTTGAGTAAATAGGTTTTATTTGTAAATACATAGTCTAGACAAATTTAGTGAACTGTACAAATGTGACTGATACTTTTCGAAAACGAGAGAAATTCAATTATTTGGTTCTTAGAAAAAGTTGATTTCCTTGCTTAACTCTTTAAGAGATATTCAATCAACACTCTAAATACATTCTATGACTTTTCCGAATAGCATATTTTCCCCACGATTACTGCGAATTAATTTCCGAGACCAATAGTATAATAAACATATTTCTCGTGGCAAAGATATTTCGGTAATATCGATTTCATTGCGTGAATATTTAAGGGATACTAAAACAACCGTTAAAAATCAATAGATTTTATCTGCTTGGATATGTTTGCTACGTTTATTTTGAATAGATTTCCGGCCTCAACAGTACAATTAAAAAATCTTCCCTGATTTCGATTATTAGGAAATGTTGATTTCCTTGCTTGAATATTTAATATATGTTAAACAATCCTTAAAATAAATTCAAGGGCCGTTCCTGCCAGGTGATGGTTTCCACAATTATTCTGAAGTGATTTGCGACCACAATAATTTAATCGGCAAATTTACCGTGATTTTGCTAGTTAGGAAATGTCGATTTCCTTGGTTGAATTTTTCAGAGATAATAAAACAAACCTTGAAATATATTCCAACATATTTCATGGTATATAACGTCTCTCGTAATTGTTTTAAATATTTTTTCATTCCAATATTTTAATTACAAAATCTCCCTTGGCTTTTTTTGTAATAGCGGTTTCCTTGCTTGATTCTTTAAGGAAATTTAAAACAAGCCCTCAAAATTCTGTTCACATATAATGGTCAATTTGTCTGAATCATGGGCAAAAACATTTGCTTTCAGTTGGCCTGATCTGAAAAGTATGAGGCATCTAGCTTAATCTGTCAACTTTTCTCACCATTTTCTTTCAAATTATTGACCTATAGGTTCGGAATTTAAACAATTTATAATTAGACATTTTAACAAAAAGCAATTTTCTGTACGTTTGGCACGGAATAATTTAAAAATATTTAGTTAGATTATTAATTCAAATTTGAATTTATTTAAACAATCTCTGCTGTTCAGATATGTTTATGATTAAATACCAAATTTCAAAGTCATTAATTACTCTACATAATTATTATTTCTTCTAATTCAAATAATGGCTATAATTTAAATTAAAAATAAAGAGAAATGAATGATTATAATGGATGGATCGTGATCGTAATACCTCGAAATGCGTTTGTACCTTTCATCGAGTATAAAAACTGCAACTGTATTATTTTGAATCCAGTTTTTTGTATCAAAATAATCGAGACTCTATTCATTTGCAGGTATCTGCTAAATTAGAACCATGACCCATTTGCATTTTTTGAAATTTATCAGAATTCAGATTCAAAATAATACAGAAATATCGTGTACCGCTCTATATTGATAATAGATATACGTAGAAGCGCGAATCGCAATTAACGCCTTCAATACATTGAGTAACTCACCGCTCTGAATGATTGGAACAATTGCGTTTTCATCCCTCTTCCCGCCTAGATGTAATACAAAATCACAATATTGAAAGCTAGATATTCTAAAAAATTACTGTTTGAGAAAGTATTGCAGTCACTAACACGCGACATACATTTTGTCTTATAAAGTCAGATTCAACATATACTGCAAATTTTTTAACAGGTAATTTGATTGCTCGAGGTAATATTACAAAATCCTTAACAAATTAACATGTTTTTATAACTATTTTCATTGATAAAAAGTGGATGAAACTTTTAGATACACAAATGTAATTTATTCTTGCAGATGAATTTTAGCATTTATTTGATTAAGCTTTTCATGAGTCTAGTAAAAATCTTCAGTAAATTATCATTCATAAGCTATTTTTATAAATTTAAAAAATTGCGCCAATTTTTTAAAGATAAGTGACATTAAAGTTTGCGGAATGCAGAATTAGAAATTAGCAATTTTTAGAGAATAATCCATTGTGCAGAAACACATGTTAGACACAAAATTATTTAAAAAGAAAGCGGTAAGTCTCACCTTTTGATGTTTCTTTAACACGAATGTGCAGAATGTCTCTGGTAGTCGGAAGGTGTACTGAGCCATTGCGGGTCATTTGAACTAGCGCGCTCATCGTATAGGCGTTTTCAGATATTACCAAATGTCTTTCCAAAATTTGATTGACCTAGTAAAAACATCTCAATTAATTTCAATAACTAAAGAATTATATTTTATAAACTACATAATTCGAGTAAACTCCCCACTTGAAGATAATAAATTAAAACAAAAAATTTATAATTTATCCACAGTGTAAAATAGTTTTTTATAGTTTAAGTTGAAATTCACTAAAATAATCGTTAATTAAAGTCTTTTAACTTACATGATAGCTGAAGTCATCCATGAAGATCTTTTTGTAAGTTGAAGGGTAATTGACCTGTGTGCCCTTCCATGCTCCATCCGTAGGCACGAAATATGTAAAGCGTTTCTTTGTGTCACTCAGTTGATTATTGAAGCCCTTTTTTGATCCCAGCAATAAGGTCAAGCTAGAAAGAAAATAATGAATAATTAAAAATTTAAACATACAGAGAGTTTTTCAAACATGATTAGTCGTTAGATTAAATTTTTTAGCTGTGAAATCTGTGATAATGTTTCAAAAACCCAAGTGTGAATTCGTTTGTTACCCTAGCGCTCTGAGTTCATTGATGTGATAAAATCAGAGTGATGATTGATTTCAGTAAGTACTTTTAATACAGATCTAAAAATAATAAGCGAAGTAATAAATAATTTTACAAAGCTTTCTCTTATTAAACAATTGGTCAAATAGAATTTATTAGAGATAAAAGTTCCATCTGTTGAATCCATCTGTTGTTGTGTGCTTTAACAATTTGTATTGCATAAATGTAACTTTTGACTGAAACGTGTCATACAAATAAAGTTTTTGCAAAATTTGTCAAACAAATCGCCATAATTTTGGCATATCTGGTATTTTTTCCAGTTACCCATAATTTTCTTAACAATTTCAATGAAACAATTTTTTACATAATATCTAATTTTACACGTTTTCTAAGTAAAATGAATTAATTTGTGTAAGTCAATGATAAAATGATCAATTCACTATATTTTTCATTTTGTAAATATCTTTTAACTATCCAAATCTAACTTTTGACGAAAATAATGCAGAAAAGTGCATTTTTTTGGAACATGTTCGAAAAAATTCATTCACTTGTTTCATGTTGATACTTTTCATTAAATGCCTATATTTTTAAAACAATTTTCATTTGCGTGAACAATCTTTCCATCAAGAAAACGAAAATTTTCACTTTTTCTAAATGATATTCACTAATGTAGTCAATCGTTCGTATTAATTATCTGTTTAAATTAAATAGTTTAAATTACTCATAAAAGGTGTGAATGTTTGACATTTTGTCGAAAAAATTGGCTAGTACCAAATAAAAATGGTTTAAACAATTACGAACAAGCGGTACAAATACCAGACGTACCAGAATTCTCTTCAATTTGTTGACAAATTTGCAACAACTACATTTTTCTGTCTTATTTTAGTCAAAAATTATATTTAAAAATAAAAAGTTTCTAAAACAATTAAAAATAAAATTTAGTCGAATATTTTAATTGTTTATATTTCCTTATCAGTCTACCGTGTGAGGATATTGATAATTTGTGATAAAACGTAAAAAGTATTATTTAAACAAATGCAAATTGCATGAACCATTAATAATTGATGAAAAATACATCATATTTTTTTATTTAACCATAATCTGTAAGAAAAACTACGCAAAAGTAAAATAATTATCGACCAATATACCGCAATATACTTGATCCTCGTTTAGATGGTGGATTTTTTGTTTTGGTGGAGGGGGGGGGGGGTCTAAATTAAAAATCAATGTATTCGGAGAAGAGCTTTTGACATGACCCTGTAATTTGCGCTTATTTTATTCTTGATTGAAAATTACACGTTCATGTCTCATAGTTGTAGATAAGGGGGTTTCCCCAAATATTATTCTTATGGAGAAATACAACGAACGGCCGGCATTATTTAATATTGTCCGGTCGAACAAAAATACGGATTTACTATTTTTAACCTTCAAAAATAAGATATTCTTACAATTATCTGCCTCCACTAACACTTCTATATGCAGTTAAAGGTATGAAGGGCAACTTTGGCTTAACGCGACGGGAAAGTCACCCTGACTTTTATGAATATACAGGGTACTTTTTCGAAAAGTTAGTCGATAATTATCTAAACCAGTCCCATTAATCGTTTTAAAGTTATATGTTCATAAAAATGAGATTTTTTTACTAAAACTGACATATTTGCAGGTAGATATCTCAGCATGCATTGGTCCGAAAAATTAAAAAAAAAAATTAGATTTTTTTTTCAAGCCATGTACTCTAAACAAACAAAAAAATAAATTCTGCGAGCCAAATAAAACTTTTCATTAGGAGAAAATTTTAAACACGACCATTTCGAACCATTAAGTTTGCAATATTCTATAAATTGTTATAAGAAAGCCGTTCTGAAAATTTGTACATAAAGTAACTAAGTTACCCCAAGAGTTACAAATAACGTTACTACTCAACACTGGAATTAAGAGTCAAATTTTTTTGCCCATTCGGAAAATTTCAGAAGCCTTATGCTGATTTTGAGCCAAACTTGAGTCAGTTTGCAGAAGGTCTTCTGTCGACCTTTTTTGAACCACCCTAATGTAAGTTACAATCAAAGCAATAATATCGATATATGTATGAAACTTTGTGTAGATGTACTATAATACTAAAAGGAAAACAAAAACGTTACAAATATACTTTAGAGGAAAACCTATGAAACACAACATTACGCAGAAAAAAATTCTGCTAAGGTTACAGTATTTTCAGTTAAAATAGGGGAAGCATATATTTTCTATAATGATTACTGAATTTTCTGCAGATTTTACAACATTTTCAAATATTTGATAAATTCAAGGATACTTTCTGTATAATTTACAGACTTTTAAATTAGATTTTACAATTTAAAGCTGTTAATTTGACAGAAAAGTTCAGTAAATGTTACAGAAAAAATCCGTAAATTTATTAAATAACTGAAAGATTTGTAAACTCTTCAGAAAATTCGGTAATCTTTGTAGAAAATCTATGATATCTCTTTTTTAACTGAAACTTCTGTAACTTTAGTAGAATTTTTCCTGCGTGATGGATCACGAAGATTTTACGTACAAATGAAGTGCGAGCAACGAACGGTTAGTCCCAAATCACCTAACTGGAATTCGATACTGGATGCATTAAATGATTGTGATACTAAAACCCATAATTTCATAATACGCTGGGCTATCCCTGGAAATAATGGTACATAGTAAGTGCTATTATAGAGCTTCGATCAAGTACGTATCGACGAGTAATGTCCATCTATCGGAAGGCCATACGTTAACCTACGTTGCTCTGGCGCGACGTATACATCCGGAAACGTCGGAGCAAGGTGCTAGCTTTAATGCCATTAGCCCCTTTATACGATGGCTATCAAATCGTTACTCGATGCAATAGATGGATTGTGACGCCAACGTTCTATCACCTCATACCAAATCTTGTTTCAGCATCTGGTGCTGGACCAATAACTATCGACAATACTTAACCATTTGTGCCTTTCAAAGTTACTCTTCCATGCAGTCTTCACCCTGCAGTATCAGAAGAAGCCACTTTCATCATGTACCATGGTTGTCAGTCACGTGAATGAAAGAGCCTTCTTCATTTTCTGGAGTGCATGACGATTAATCACAGGGACACAGGGACTCGAAATCAAGGGTCGAATTTCGAAAAAGAGAAAATCTTCTGGGAAACAAATCTTGTATCCTGGAATAGTGATTTCGTGTGGACAAAGAAAATTGTTATTGATCGAACATTTAGATTTTAGATTTGTCATAAATTGCATAATCCGGCACTAGAAATTTAAAAATCTCCCCTATAATGATAAACTTTAAGGCAACGAACGTCACAGAAAAAGAGTCAATTTTGAGCTAATCTCCAACTTTCAAATTCGCTTGTTGATATTCAAAAATGAATTTAAAAATCAAAACGTCACAGTATGGATATTTTTAAAATTATTATGTGAATATATTTGATGGCAAAAAGCGTGCAATAATCTATATATTTATGTATATTTTTAAAAATCCTTAGATCTGACTATAATTTGAACTTATTTTTTTATCATAGCAATTCCACATGAAATGAGATATCGATCTGAAAGTTTTGGGAAATAGAGGAAAAGGGCTAAGGAACGTTTATGTACTAATTCTTTTAAACAAACTTACTTATAAAATAATAAATCTAATCAAATTTCCGCACCAGATAGAAGTAAAGGAAAACAATATGAACGTCTGTACGGTATGAAAAATTGATTGAAAATATTACTTTTTGACTAAGTTCGTTTAAAAGAACTGGTCATGTGACAGTGTGGTATATGCCGTTAATGAGTACTTACACTTATAGGAATTCAATTGTGCCTTTTTTGGCTGGAAGAAAAGTTGTAGCTCGTGGAGAGTCGAGCGATCTGTGAGCAATAATTAATGGAATTTCCAAAAATTTTAATGATTTCAATGGATGTAAACAAATTTTCTGTTGTTTTAAAGAATTTTCGGGGGACTGGGCATCATTTTATAGAGCTTGTATTTTAAAGACTCTAAAAGATTTTAAAGAGATTTGTAGAAATTTGGTGAGATTTCCGAGCATCTCAGTAATTTTTAGTAATTTTAAAAACTTTTAAAACGGTATTTTAATTTCTTAGAACTTCAAAGATTTAGAAGGAAATTAAGGGATTTTATAATATTTGAACCATATTTCAAAGATTTTATTTATTAGAATTGAGGGATTCCAAAGAATTAAAAACATTTCTAGGTATGTCAAAAGATTTAAAAGAATTTAAAAGAATTTGACTTAGTTGAAAGGATTCTAAGAAATAATTAAGAGATTAATAAAATGCGAAGGAATTTCCAAAGATTGTAATGATTTTAAGGGATTGAAAACAATTTCATGTCGTTTAAAAAAATTTCCTTAGAATTTTGGAAAGATTTCAGATAGGAGCAAAAAGTTTTTGGTCATTTAAAAATATTCCAAGGAATTTTAACAAATTTGAAAGATTTCCGTGGATTTATGTAAATTTAAGGGATTTTAAAAAGCTTCAATAAGGTAATGTAATAGATATGAAATAATGAATAATAAATGATACTTTATTGGATTCCAACGCACTGCAAAGATTTAAACTGATTTTGTAACATTTCAAGCGATATCCAAAGGAATTCCATATGTTTTAAGGGATTTCAATAAAATTGCCAAGATTTAAAAGTTTTTAATTTTTTCATTTTAAGGGCCTTCATAATTGCTTCATGATGAATTAGTTGTAACTATTTTTCAAGCAGAAAGTCCATTTATACCTTTCCGAATAACTTTCCTATTAGAAGGTTTTTGCCGCTCAAAAGTCGCTCGAATCCCCATGAGCTTGAAGTTATAAATTCATGATTTAGGCAGTGTGAATCAGTGTTATCAGTTAAAAATTCATAACTTGTATTCAAACAAAAATATTTTTATTATATTTACTTTAGCATCCATATAACGTCATAAAGAAGGTTGATTGTAAATTTAATTCAGTAATTGGCAGAATTAGCTGAATTATGGCTCGTCGAAGTAATAAAAAACAAAAGAAATTATTTCATAAAAATCAGTTTTTCGGACTTGCTTTAAAAACGGCAGAGGCTACAATTTTTGCGGGGAAAAAGGTGGGCAATTAATTTTCCTATAAAAATATGTACTTTAAAAATTAAACAAACTTAAACAAATAAATAAATTAAATTAAATTAAAAAAAGAATTTTGGAAAAAATATAGAGAATTTTCGAAAAACGAGCAAGCAGAGAGGATGATAAGTTTAGAGAATAAAGTCCTCTCGAAAAGTTTGCACGTTGACGCGCCGAAAATTGGCAATTTGCGTTTCTCTTCTTCCCTGGCATCCAGCTATCCTTTCACAAGCGTTTCTTTGAAGTTTAATCCGCTCCAGGATTGCGAGGACTCTCCCGCTTACACTCAGAGTGGATATCCCTTTGGGATATCTCACGTCTCTCGAATATCAATTATAATTGTAAAACAACCCTAATCTAGAATCCTTCTGCAAGCTTCGCACAATTTGCTCTTGCACGTTCATCCTACACCGACTAATAAGTGAATTAGTTTACAAATATTCACCCTAGACCTGACTCAATGCACAGCGCTGGTAAAAGCAAACAAGAATGAGAGTATCAATTATTAAAGAATTTCGCATATACGAAGAGCAAATCCATTATTGCACGCTGTGTACTTTCTTTCCGCATACAGAAAATGTGCCAGGAATATACGAGTATGTCTGAATTCTCAATCACAATGAAAAATTTATTTATGTGAAAATGTAAAAGTCGCAGTATTGAACTAATGTTTGCAAAGAATAAATTTCCAACGCAGGGAAATACTTTTTAAAATTTCAAAAACATTCTTTTCTTTGAGTAGGTTTACTTTAAAAATGTTGATACTGTATTATTACAAATAGATATAGGTGGGTTCAGGAATGCCAGAATCTGCAAGTGGTCGTTCAAATTTTAATAATACTTAGTAAAATTATAGCACCATAAAAGAGACTTTCAGAGCTCAAAGGATTTTAAAAAATTTTCAAAATTACGTGACTGAGACCATATTGAATTCTGGGGTTGGATTTTTATAGATGATCGATATTTTAGAAACCGATAATTGAATTTTAATGAAACTTGTAGTATGTTATATTGTATTATATATTTTAAAAATATAATATTCTTACAAAATTCAAATTTTTCCCTAAAACGAATAAAAAAAGTTTTCGTTTAAAACCAGAATTTAGGCTTGAAGTCATCGTAATTTTAATGAGGCAATGTGCTGCGTTGTCACTGTGGAGACTCGCAATAGACGTTGCAACTTTTTTTTTTAACTTGCGGTCAAAATTTTTCCTGCGCTTTGTATAGCTTATATTTAATGCGCAACGGTATGCAAATTAAAAAAACTGTTTGCCTCTAATGATAATTATTATAAAAAAATGTATTAATAATCAATAATTATCCGATATCATCATTTAATTTCAGAAACAACTTATGTGATCTAATTTCGAGTAGGGAGATTTTTAAAGTCAATGTAAAATAATGTTTTCTCTTAACTTTATATTTCCATGAAATTTCACTGTTAAAAATATAATATTCGATTCTTTTTTTTCAATTTATAAAAAAATTGTTAATATAGAGTGTAGACATTTATAATTTTTGCAATATATATCGAGAATATATTACTGAACACTTTTTATCAAAATTTGTTTAAATCGGTTCGATGGATTAGGCTGTAGAGTTAAGCAAATATAAAAAAATACATTTTTTTACAATCATTCAACAACAATGCATTTTTTATTCAAAAGAATAAAATATATTTCTAAAAAATCTGATAGGAAATGAAACGCCGGTTAAACTATTCTTTCCATTTTTAATTGAAATTGAAATACCCAATAGAAATTTTAATTGAATAATAATTGTAATTTTTCATATTTAGTGAATAAGTAATTATTTTTTCAATTGCAAAGAAAGTACATTTACGTTCTGTGAAATGATAGTTGAAAAAGTAACTTGAGAAAAAATATTCACAATAAAAAAAATAAATCCTAACTTTTTTAAATTCCGCTAAAGAAAATTTTAAATACATTTTAAAAAGCTATATTAAACATTTTAAAACTTCGCATGCTTGAATATTATACGAAAAATGATTTTAATAAAAAAACTGGGTACGGGAGATTTATGATATAATATAATCCCACGAAGTTGTATAAAGTGAGATAGGGCTTCTTATAATTTATTTAAGACACTTTATATAAAAAAGTTTCATTATATATTTTATTATGAATATTTTTCCGAAAGTAATAGGCTACCTTTGATTTTCAAAAAACTTTTAGCCTGAAATTGATTTTTTTTAAACTAATCTTTCATGTTTGTGCACCAGAAAAAATTTTACTTACAAAAATTCGCCGTAATATTTTAGCCTACACAGAAATCTCTGAATTTTAACATTCAAACACCAAACAGAAAATATTAACCGATTTCAGATTTTTTTTACTTTCTTCGGATAATCGAAGATTGAAATCGCTCCTTATTGGCTAAAAAATTGCTTCAGATTCAAATTTTTTAGAACAGTATGAAAGATTTTCTACACAAAGAGAGGTTTCCATCTATGGTAATTTTGAAGAAAAGAATTACTGCCAAACAGGATAATTTGGAACATGTGGTATAATTTCGGATATTCCTAAATGGATACTTTAAATTTCTTAAAGTGGTTCGTTTTAACCAGAATCTATAACCATTCAAGGCTTCAACTTATTCCAGATTCTTGGAACAGTTTTGAATATTTTATCTTACCTTTTTGAGAATTTAGAAGTGTCCGAAATCCCACTTAATGGTACTATAATTTAAATATAATCCATATTTTATAAATTAAATAATGTTGAAAGAAAGAAAAAAAAGTTTGAACCAAAAAATCAAAGGAAAGATCTCGTGCATTCACAGAATGCTCAACGATTGCAAGAGTAACTCAATTTTACTAATTACATTCCCTTGGAAATGAACCAATCGCTCTCTCTCTCTCTCTCTCTCTCTCTCGATAGGTTAACAATCCAAGTTAATGCAATCCTTTTTGCATGACTGCAAGCAAGTTCTGGTTTAAATTAGACACCAAAATAAGACCTCACTGAACACGAACTAAGACGAAGTTAATAGTTCGAATTCGGTACGAAATGTACCCTATTTGAATTAAGATTATCTCATTCTATTTTCTGTACCAGTATTTTTGTATCAATGATCTGGTTATCTGAATGTAAATTCAGAATAGATGAAATAAGATTAGTGACAGGTGTTAAGCTTTAAAAGCAAATTTGATATAAGAAGAAATGTCAGCTAGTAGACTATAACTTAATTTTATTATATAATGAAATGAAGCTATAGTCTACTAGTAAGTCAATTCAGTACAAAGAGACTGCAGATACAGAGAAAAGAGATTACAGTCCAATTCAATTATTGATTTGCTTCGCGATGGGAGAGATTTTGGTATGAAAGGTATGAATGTCGAATTAAAGGATACTCTCCAATGAGACCGCAATTTCAGATCCATTTCAGAGCCTGCGAAGGGACTTTTAAGATTTGCACGAACATTGTGCATCGGTAAGTCGCAATCATTTCTTGGCGAATTGCTCGCCTTGAATGAAACGGTTCAGAGAAAATATCTGAAATTTTAATACAATGTGAAACTTCATTTTTTCTCTAGTATTTCGCGACGAATAAAGATTTATTTGGTCTTCAATGTTTATAAATACAACAAAATATAACCCTGGGGGACAGCCATAAATTACATAATAGTTCTTTTGGGGGCAGAGAGAGAAAATGTCTTTACCATATGTTACATAGGCGGGGTAATTTATTCTGTTTTGTAATATTTTTAACAAATTAATTTTATAGAAAATCCATGTACCCAAACTTATAGTACAATGCTAAAGTTTAGTATTTACAATAAAGGAAAGTATAACAAGGTTCGTATTTCGATTTTCCCATCATCCTACTAATAATGTCTATAAATAAGTCTATTTTCAAATTTAAAATTACTACTACCCCCAAACTTAATCAACATTTTGTATGTTCCTTTGGCTTTGCACTATTTACTAAGTACGCCTGCAGATTTGGTCATCTACGTTTCCAGTTTTGACGACAGGTTAAAAAGAAAGTAAAAATATCTAAAGCTTTTAGTCAAAAATTCCAAACATTTAAATTGTTTTTATTTCACGATTAACTTTTTTTGCAAAATCTGAATCTTCTGAATCTTCCAAATTGAAGAAATTTTAACTTCAAATGATCAGAATTTAAGTATTTTAAATTAAAAGACTTAAAACTCTATTAATGTTCAATTGCAAGTTTTCAAAATTAAAAATCTTCGTTTTTAAAAATTTACAATTTAATGCTCTACAATTTTGAAGAGTTATAATTGAAAACTCTTGAATGTTGAGACTTTAGAATTGAAGATTATTCAATTTAAAAAATTTCTATTTGAAATGTATATAATTTGGAACGTTTTTTTTAATACTTGAATTTTGAAGATTTAGAATTAAAATTGTTTTTATTTTAATGCTTTACAATTTAAAATCTTCCACTTTTAAGATTTTTTAATTGGAAATGTTTATACTTTAAACAAATGATGTAATTTGAAACATTAAAAAATATTCAATCGTTAAGAATTACAATTTTAGAATCTTAAATATTTAATGTGTATGGTGGAAAATAATGCAATTTCAAATGACCTTATTTAATATTTAGTTTAATCTCGAAGATTTAAACTGGAAAATTCTTTAATTTTGAACAGTAAAAATGACAGAGTTGATTAATTTTTTTGAAATTTTTATCAAAACATGCAGCATGTGTTTCCTTACATAAAAAAGGAATGTTAATTCAGGTGTCTTGAATAGTAAGTAACTAAATCTTATTTTATGATATGGCTAAGAATAGTTGAACAAATTACGTAAAATAGGCGGGGGCGGTGTCCAAACCATTTTGTTATGACTTGTTACATACTCAAATAATGAATGGCCTCTTGAGAGTCAAAAATACTCAACTTTTTAACAATGACTAAAATATATGATCAGGAAAAAAATCAATGATGAACTTACTTCAGTTGAGGGTCTGATTTTAGTTTGTCGAGAACAGTAGTGTAAGGAATACCAAGCACCCTGTCGATGATGTGGATCATTCCATTAGTGGCAGCAATGTTGGCTGTAATTATGGTAGCATTGACTCCACCACCTTCTACTGTCACTGTTTCGTTTCCAGAGGGATTCTGAACAACGTTAAAGTAAAGATTCTTTCTGTCTGCAGCTGTCTGGACCTATCATAAAAGATTAGTTTTTAAAAATTAGTTACTTAATTTTATTATATGCTCTATTTATTGTTTGAGACATCTTTAATATTAGTAAGGTGCCATGTACACTGTACAACAGAAAACTCTAATGGGAAACTTGGAGATTTTTTAAGAAGAAAAAACATGGTAGAAGAGTTGTTTGATGGAAAACTAGCAATTTATTCAATACATTTCAACCTGATACGATTAATGTTCAAATTACTTAAATTTTAAATCAATATTTTCAGAGTTTTTCTAAATTAAATTAATCTTTAAAGATTCTTCAGAATAAGTATATTTTTCTATCAGGGTGCAATGTATGTACTATCTAAATATTATAATAATAACCGCAGAGATCCTTAATCTTGTAATGAAGAATATGCATATTAACAGGAAATGGTATTCTATAACGTTATGATTAAATGGTGGTGTTTTCATATATTATTTTCTACCGCAACACTGTCTAGGCCGATTGAATATATATATATATATATATATATTATAAAAATAAAAATTATAAAATAGTAAAATTGATAGGTAAAAATATATTATTAGACTTTTCATTCAAGAATTTTCAACAAAAAATAGTTGAATACTTGAATTGGATTCTATTAATTCTGTTCTGAACTAAGTAAACAAACGTGAAAAAAGTTAAAACAGAAGAAAAACTGTGCATAAAGCCATGAATAAATAATAATTTTGATTCATTTTTAATACTTTTGAAAGATTTAATACGGTTGTTGTAACAAAGTTTTGGTAATCCAAAATAATGAATTATATTATTATATCATAGAAGGCGTATTTTCGTACAAAATACATTTTTTTAATTGCTTATTTTCAACACTATATACAATCTTTTATTAGCAAACATTAAAAAATGTTTTAAACATCTAAAAGTTTTCAACTAATAAAAATATATCAGAAATCAATTTCAATGTATAAGGAGAAATTTAAAGGAAATGTATTTTTTCAAATATGTTGTTATTTTTGTGTTTTTCGAATTATTTCTTTTTAGCTTAATCAGAAAAGTGCTTTAACAACGTAGGGTTTTGTAACAAAAATAATAACCAAGACAAAAATAATGAGAATGAAGAATCAAAATCTACCAACTGATAAAAGCATAATCACAAAAATTCAAACATGAGCATTTTTCAATTGTCTTTCTTATATATATATATATATTTTTTAATCTCTCTAATCCCTTAAGATGCAATTGACTACACAGAAATAGGCTGATATATTTTTTAAATGATAAAATGTACAGTTTAAAAATAAAGAGTACAAAATACCATGAACGGCAATAATAATGACTATCGCATAGAATACCATTTGCCGTTAGCAGAAATGAAAGATAAAATTTATGATGTCAGAGAAATTAAATATGTCAAATAGTAGAAAGAACAGAAAGACGCCGATCCTCAAAAGTACACCGATTCGGTGTTATTTTTAATTGCAACAAAAATAAGACACCTGATAATGAAAATGCAGCCAAATTCATAGTATAGTTTCACATTTGAACTATTCACATTTTGAGATACAAAAATCTTATTTCGAAAAAATAACAAGTGAGCTGCAACAAAAATGATATTGATGCTTTACTATGAGTTTATAATAAGCTTATGATTTTGGATTTGAGTTTTAAGAATCATGTCGAGAAAATTTGTCCTCCCCTCGAGGAAGTCGAACTCCCAGCTTTTATACAGACAACATTGAGTGATTTTGGTTAGTCTTAAAACATGTTCGTATACTTGGGCATTTATCTGCATGCATCAGTGTCAGAGAGTGGATTAGCATGACGCATGAAGCGTGAAAGCAGCGTAAAACATATCTTGACGATAAATTAGCATAGCTCAGGATGCATCGCTACGCTCAATGCAAATTAACCACCCGAGTCCTTTTCAGTTTTCTAGCTGGAATAAAATAGCCACTGTTTCAATGTTGGTCAGTATGCGAGAGGAGAACTTTGGAGCTGGTAAAAAACACCTGCATTTCCTTTTTTCTCCGCCTTTTTCCAATTCGTTCATCTCCTCACTGTAGTCGTCCATCAGATTTGCATAATTTTTTTATCTTTTATAGAAAAAAATGGATACCTCCTTTCGCAGAGGGATTACGAATTTTTCATCAGCAAGTTTTTCTTTTTTCCAGTATTTCTTTCTACCAAGCCTCGAGTATGCATATACCATTGCCTTCGACGTTGCTTCTCTCGACAAGCTTTAAACAATTAATTATGATAAAAATAATTGTTTGAATGGAGAAATAATCTGCCCTCCAATAAAAGTGCATTATCAATTTACGACTGGATATTCAGTAGATTTTCCCGAGTATGCGCTGATATCGATTTGTTAATTACAAGTCGTTGGGAAATTATTACGGTTAATACCTATGTTTTCCGAAAGTCAACATTTAGTAGCAAGTAACAATATTGACCATGCTTTCTTCCATCTGGGAATGATTAATATTGTAATTAGTTTAAACAAATCATTCGATGCAAGTTTCATCCTGTTCAGTTCTAATCAATTATTTGAATTTCCAGAATCAATGCAAACAATCAAATTATTCTTTACCTAAAACTAATTATATTTCCAGAGTAATTTAGGACTTCGCAAATGTCAATGATATTATTTTAAATGATATTGCAGAAATTATAAATAAGAAAGTGTTTCGTTTAGAGCAATGATACGCATTTGATAATAATTATAATAATAATAATAATCGTTATCATTGTTTGGGAGTGAACGCAGATTACAAGCTGATAAAATCACCCGCCTCATGTGACATGAAGGCCCCCATCAGAGTAGAACCGTGCCTTGGATAAGCTGAAATGTCACTACTTTCTTTTCTAATTTCGAAAGAATATCATAATTTAGATGCATAATTAAGATGCATTTATAATTTATCATATTTCGCATACTTTTAATTAAAAACTTCCAATTTTAATTTTGACTATCGCCTGCAATTTTCAGTGTTCAATTTTAAAAAAGAAACGAATTTAAACTAATTTTGAAACATTAAAACTAACATCTTTTATTTTAATGGTTAACTGGAATTATATTATGATTATTTAAGAAGAAAAGATATCGTTTTCCTGGATGAAATTATTTTTAAAATTAATAAAAATTACACATCATTAGAAATACAGTGTTGCTAATATTATTTCTGATATTTCTAGAAATGGTTTTGATATTAAAATCATCCATTTTGCTTTACAATTTTTTAATTTTCACATTTTTTGAATTAAAAATTTTATCATTTTGTAAATACGGCTAAAGAACATTAAAATTTCAATTAATTCCAAACCTAGCTTCGAATAATAAATTAAATGGTAAGTAAAAGGTAGCTTTTAATAAGATATGCCCGCAAAAATAGAATTTTTAATTAAAAAACAACATTTAGAATATGTTTGCTTAATTAGAAATTCTATTTTGCAGACAACTTTTATTTCTTCTGTAAACTTGCGAATTGATTAGAAATCAATTGGGGATTGAAATTGTGATTTGCTAACAAACATTTTATTAGGTTCCAAGAAAATTTACGAAGAATTTTTATCGCACAAGGATCACGTTTTTTCAATTTGAATAGTTGAGACAGCATTGTCTATATAATTGATTATAAAATAATAATAATGCTGTTAAATCAAAAAACTTTTAAATATTGATATTGTTGAACATAAGAGCTTTGAAATTATAAATTTCATAAGCATTTGAATTAATGAAGAAATTTTGGTTTTAAACTTTTAATAGGCGTAGATTTCTTTAAATTGTTATAATTATTAGATGAGGAGAACTTATGGAAGTGAATGTTATATGATTTAACTTATTTGTTAAATGGCAGGAGAACTTGCAAGCATAGGCTTCAATTTTCATAAATCAAAAATGCGCAGACATCATAAACTGTGTAGGAAGGTATCGGCAGAATGCAAAGAGGAGCATTTTTTACGACGTATTTACAAAGCACGATAAATTCCATAAAGCAGAGATACCGGTTGGAATTTGCAAACATTGTTGCGAATTGAACAAACTGCTCCATATACATTTGAAAATTGGACGTAAGAATATTTATTGGTTCCATAGCGATGCGTAACGATCCTGATGGCAAATATATTAGCAAAACGAGGATAATTGATTAATTAGGGAACGTTATTTGAGCATGATTTATTTCACACAATATTCTCTATCCAGAGGAAACCTCAAAATGAATTATATTGTATGCAAAATTTAGGAATATCCCAATAAAAATCTAGAAGTGGAATTTAAATAAAATTCTATAAGCATATTTGATAGAAATCCTAAAAATTGAGTCAAACAAACCTCAAAAATCTAATTCTATCAGCAGATTCCGTAAGAATCCTATCTAAATTAATCAAGTGAATTTTACAAATAAAAATATATCAGAAAATTTGATAGAAAAAAATTCTATAAAAGTCTATCCATCTAGAATTCCTATATTTTTTATCATCACATTTTCATTAAAATTATATTAAATTTTATCCGTACAAGACGTGTATAAAGTTATCGGTTGCAAAAACGTATATACTTTTTATCAACAGTTTCTCATTAAAAGTCTATAAAATCTTTTTTGGACGAAATTTTATCAAATCTTATGGTTCAGAAAGTCGGATATTTCCATCAAATTATATCCTTTGCGTAATCGATTACTTTTCTATCAACAGTCAAATTCTATCTGTCGAGAAATCATATACTTTTCTAAGAGAAATCCTATCTACGCAGAACGTAAACAAATGTACTATCTTTTACAATGTCGACAATTTGTATAAAATTCTGTCCATCGAAAAATCTTACATTTTTCTATCAATAGTTACTCATTGAAATTCTATCAAATCTTATCTACTCCAAGCTTGTATCAAAACCTGCATATCTTAGAAATGTCTATCAAATTACATCCTTCGAAAAATTGTATACTTTCCTATAAAAATGTTCTCATTGCATAAGATTTAATAGAGTGTTAATTACAGTACCCTGGTAGAAAACTATAAGCTTTCTCGAGCAGTAGAATTCAATAGAAATTTTGCAGGATTGGTGCGAATAAGATTTAATAGAGTTTCAATAAAAAAAACTTTTGATGGAAAAAGTATAAGATTTCACATAGGATAAAATTTTATAGAAACTTTCGAAATTTATAGAGATAGGTTTGGGGATAAGATTTGATAGAGTTTCAATGTGAAAAGTTTGATAGAAAAGTAAATGATTTTCGAGTAATTTGAACATATTTGAATTGATTTCTATTAAACGAGCGTATTAAATTGGAATGGAAATTTGAATATCCAGTATGATATGATCTACAGCAAAGAAGTATACTAAAAAAAGCATATCAAAATGAGTAGAAATTTAAGATATCATATTTGGCAGGTTTTGATTGTATTTCTACGAAAAAGCGTATTAAAGTAGATAGGAATGTGGAATATCGTTATTAATTATTTGTTAATTTTGTTGGATTTGCTATCAAAAGCATTTTGTTGACATGCGAAGGAAATTCTTAAGATGCTGGATACAGAAAGTAAATTAAAAAGTGTACTGCAATTCTCATTCTTTTCTTAATTCCTTTAGGTACATTTTAAAAGAATAAGTTTTTAAAGCTGTAATAATTTCATTGCAGATAATATGTAAATTGAAAAATGTTAGTATATAAGACGACTTGCTGCCGACTTGTTGCCTTTGCTGCTGTAATTTAAAATATTTTGCAGCCTGGAATTTTCAGTAGAATTATTTTTCCAGAACGTTTCATGTAAAATTACTTTATCCAGAGATTAGAAGATGAATAATGTTTCGCAGAGGATAAAAATTGAAGAATGAAATTTCAGCCTTGCCTTTAGAGTCAGCGAGCGTGGTATAAAAATTGTAACGGCTTTTCATCAAGTGAAATTGGGGAAAAGAATAACCAGAGAGTGAATGGGTTTTGTTCAAGTTCTTCGACATCCAAGCACCTCATTTGTGCACATCCGTAGACTCATTATCATCCAATCAACGTGGCAAGAGCCTGTGAGACGATAAAAAAGCGAGCTCTCGTTTAATTTTCCACCTTCCAGGCCAATTCTCTGGTAAGTGGTTCCCAAGTTTCTTTTCGGGCTCCTTTTTCTTTTTCTTTAAATTACTCGTCCTCGCTTGATTCTTGTTTAACTTCTTCCTACCATCCGATGACAAACTTTCTTCCAAGTTCGCGTCAGCATTATTTAATGTCAGAAAACCCTCTGGTTGCTTCGATGCTTCTGACAGTCTGTAACCATTCTACAAAGTTACACTCTTTGTTCAAGAACTTTCTTCTTTTTCTTCTAAAGCTTCTGTCCTCAGTGCGGAATCTATACTTTATACATTTTTTTAGTTTAGTACTCGGCATGCTATCATTTCAAGGTAATGCGACAACTACTGTATCGTTCATTCATACAAAAGTTGTAATACATTCTGTTATTACATAAGTAGCATCCATTATTACCCGACACTATCAGGGTGGCCGTAAAACTTAATTTAACAAATTTCATGATTTTTCCTTGATTAACCTTTCATTTTCCCCGAGATTTGTTATCCATTATTATTAATTTATTAGTTTTAGGGCTGCGAAAGTCTAATTTACTCGAAAAAAGTGAAAGTAAATAATTTCTAACACACAAATTCACTAAAAGTAACTAATGCTCTTTTGAACTTAAAAGAATTCAAAATAACTTGATTTGTGAGATTTTATACAAACATAACACAAATTATTAATTGAAAACAATAAAAAAAATTTTAACAAAATTTCTTAAATACAGTTAGCTTAAAATGATTTTAGAACCATTTAAGGGAATCTTAGGAAATGCCTAAGAATTAAATGGGAGCTTATAAGACTTCAAGATAAATTAAACATTAACTAAAAAAAAAATCCATTGAATTAAGCAGACTTAGGTGAATTTAGACAAGTTTAGAGAATACAGCAGAAATTAATAAGAATTCGGTGTTATTTCCAAATGAATTCAGATGATTTGAAAGAAAATATGAAATTCTCTTCAAATCTTTAAAATACTAAAAAATCCGTGACTTTTTTTTTACTGAGTTCTTTCAAATCTATTAAAATATTTTAAAACTCCATAAAGTTCTAAAACATTTTATCGTATTTGCTGGAATACTTGAAAATTTATTAAGATACCTTAAGAGCTTTTAAAAGCCCTTAATATGTATAATTGAAATACCCGGCAAACTTATAAAGTCCCTTCGAATGATTTAATTTATCTTAAAACCTTATAGGTTCTGTAAGATAGTTCGATATCTTCATAAATTCTAAGAAATGGTTTGCAACCGCCTGAATATTTTTCCAAATCCCCTACAGTCATTAAAATCCTTAGAAATCCTTTAAATTTTTTTAAAACTGTTGAATATCCCTATAGAATATTTTAGAAAATCCTAAAATATTTCAAAACTTTTAAAAGCCCTTCAAATAGTTTAAACCAATAAAGGATCATTTACAAAAATACGTGATACGTTCAGGAGGATAGGGATGGGCTTGTAAAATTATCAGTCTCTATGTGCAGAGCAATAGAAAAATAATCATATTAGGGTGGTCGTCTCTAAAGTTCGTGAAAAACAGATTACATATTTTGTAAATTATCCCTTAAAAACTGCCTTAAATATTTCAAATCCTTTAAAAACTTTTGAAACCCATTGCAACCTTTCAAAGTTCTTAAAAATGCCTTGAAATCGTTGAAAATACACTCACAAATTCCAAACCCTTTGAGATATTTTGAAATCCCTTGACATTAGTTAAAGCTCTCAAAAATTCCTCGGAATTTTGAAAAAAATCATAACATATTTTCAATTCATTAAAATCTCTTAACAAACTTTTTGAAGGTCCTTTCAAGTGGCTAAATTATATTAAAAATTGCTTGGAATCTTTTAAAATGCCGTAAAAGATTTGAACAGACTTCAAGAAAATTCAAAAATAGGTATAGATCTGAAGTTAGCAGTGGTTAACCCATGGTCTAATTTATTGAAAGAAAAGTAACTTTAGTGATTTTTTCTTACAGAATTCCCTGACTTTCGCAATTTTTTTCTTCATAATCCTTGACATTTCCCTGACTTTCACTGACAAACAAAATTAACTGACTATTTAATCTACACTCACCGAATTTCGGTGAACATAAGCTTTTTTCTTCACCTATAATTCGGTACGGTTACATCAGATATAAGAAAAAAAAATTTAATCACATTAACTATTATAATTACATTGACTTGGTTTTAATAGACAATTGATCAATATTTTACGTCGACCGATAATCGTATTAGTTACATCATATCCCATGAAGTGGTAACTATGGCCATAAATTGGTAATTCAAACTAGCTCGTAAGTCAATAACTAAACTAATATATGTTGATTCCAAACGACAGATTTTGGATCCTTTTGATTTGCGTCAACTTTAAACTAATTATTTCTCTATAATCATAAATCAAAAAATTCAATTCATTTAAAATTTTAGAAAGCATAGAGTTTCACAGAGATAGAAGAAAAACAGTAATTCTGGTGTAGAGTGCTCGCATGCTAATAATAACCAGTGCAGCACAGATATTAGAACAACATTACAAATAAAAAATAGCTCATAAACCTCATTTAAACCCTAAAAGGAAATGTATGTATAAATATCACAATTTTTCTTATATATTTTCTTTTAAAAATTATTATGAAGGAAATTTTGAATAATCCATTGATATCTGTATAGGAAGCAAAATGAGGTTCTAGGCTATTAAAAAAACACCTAAAAAATCAAGCCACACGTGTTAGTCACACAACGAAGATATTCTAAAAATATTTAATTACCCCAAGCAATGATCCCTTTTTGTACCATTGCACCTTTGAAAAATAAAACAAGAAAAATTTTCAGACCAAATTTAAGTAAATGTTCACAGTTCTGCAACTCCTGTATCCACAGTGTTTCATTTCAAGAAAAAGATTGTGCCGTGTCTTTTTATGATAAAATGATATGTATTTGTTTAACCCTTTTCTACATTTTTAAATAGGATTTGATGTAGAATTAGTTTACTGGAATATACAAATTTTTAAAAATGAATATAAATACGCAGATACAAACACAAATTGTACGAGTACGAAGACAAATATAATATACGTATTTATTTTATCAACGATTTTTTACATTTATTGTGGCGATGAAAGAAGAAAGGGTTAACAAGAAACAAGCAATAGCACAGCAAAACTTTTTTAAACAATCCATGGACGCAAAAAGTATTAAAATTGATAGCTTACTAAAGTATATGGTATAAGGATAAGAGTGAAATCAGCATTTCTGTATATGCTTTTACGATGCCACAATCACATGTATAAGCTATATATTAGTGTCAAAAAATTATTATTAGATTTATTATCAGACAAAGCATTTTCAACCGAAGATTACTTTATAAGAGTTCATCATATCCAAAGAAAATAAAGATGAATCTATGTTTTACTTCACTCTTTATATTTTTATCAAATAGTTAAGTGTAATGTGGTAAAAGTGAAGTTTTATATTTTGCAGTACCTATATTTACCATTAGCTTCTTCTTCTAAGTTTATTATGTTTACCATATTCATTAGACTTAAAATAAATAATTTTTAAGAATCAAAAATCTTCTAAACATCGAAGTTGACAACTGCCAATTCACGTAAAATATCCTTATAAAGCCAAATTGAATTTATTTGTATCAAATACTTACTTGTCGACCACTTTTTTGTTTGATGACATCCAAAGGCAATGGCTCATGAACCAGGTGCAATTTGAGAATTTCTGCAACACGCTGACTGTCCTCCATGATTCGCTTAACTTCTGGAACCTCCCAGGCTGCATTGCTAGGTGCGAATAGGGTAATATTCCTTTGGCTATTGATAGATCTCATAAAGCTGTCTCCATGCCTTCGAATAGCGTTGTAGAATTTGTAAAGTGGACCGTCTTCTTTCTCCTAAGGGAAGAGACAAATCGGATGATTATTCGTGTCTCGGATGTTCGCTGGTAGAGCTACGAGGTACTTTATATTCGAAAAACTAAGACTTCAGGGATAAGGAAAGAGAGGAAGAAAGACGAGATAAGAAGAGTCGATTGGAATCGCAAAGCGAAATCAGTAAAGCGAGTTAAGACATATTAACATTTTACAAATAGTTCTTAAATTGAGACATTTAAAAACATCAAAAGGTCAGAAATTGTTCGAATCTGTGTTCTGTTTTAACACTTCAATTTCATTTTACACGATTTTTAAATTCAAGCATCTGGTAAATGAAAGCAACAGCAGAGAACAATAATCAACATACCTTAAATATTCTTTAGATGGCCATTTACAAATTACATAACTTTATAAGTACTTTATTTTGAACAAAAACTTTGCAATTTAAGGGCATGCAACAGAGTGTCATATAACCAATTACAAAATTCATTTTCGGCAACTTTATACACCAAAAATGTAATTATTGTGTTGAAATTTTGGGAAATGTTTAAAAATATATTAGTGCACGCCTATATGGCTCATTTGAGTTTTTATTTTATTTGAATAGTATATTATTACTGTTTAAAATTTTTAATTGGCGTATATATTCTGAAACAATTCCAAAAAATTCAGCACAATACATTAATTTTTCTAATTATAAAGCCGCAGATTATAATAACATGTAATAATTGGTCACGTGACAGACTGTAACGTGCCCATAATTTATAGTATAATTTTGTTATACCTTTTGCAAAGTTATAAAGGATAAAGGTTTAATTCGTTGTTATAAAACTAAGCGATTTTTAAAACTGAAGCAATATAGGTAGGTACACTGACCGTCGAGACCTCGACTCTGCAAACAATATTCATTGGCTACCATTTAGCTACCATTTAAAAAAAAATCAAAATCAAAGGGGTTTCAAGGTCAGAAATCAGGGCCATGAAATAAAAATGTAACGTAATGTAAATAGAATATTCACTTTTCATATAGAATTTGCATGCCGATAAATTTATAATATCTTACACATAGATGTCAATATATTTATAAGCAAATACATGAAAACATTAACCAGATATATTTATCTTGATTCTTGGGTATACACTTTTTAACGAAGTTTAGTATGTTTTTCTCCTGATAGTCTGATAATTTTTAGTTCCATATAATCTGGAGAGATCTCATATTAAAAATAGAAATAAAATTTTTTGCTCTTTTAAATATAAAATTTTTTATTTGAAAGGCTGAGCCATAAATGAATTTCTCTAAAAATCAACATCTCGGAGTATAAGAAGCATACAATGAGAAATGTATTTCACTTGAAACTGTTCGTAGAAGTTTTCATTAGAGAAGAGAAGTAACTAATTAACAGAGTATTAAAATAATCTATGGATAACGAGACGAAATTTTTGCGACTTTGTAAATTATGAGAGTTTGACAGAGAGAAAATCCCTTCATTAATGTTTCCGTAAACAGGAGTTATTCAGAACGGAAAATAAAGTGCAACGATGAAATGAAATCATTAAAAAATGCTCCCCGCGAGCAAGGCTCATGTCACTTTAATTTTTCGTACTCGTTAGCTTCTTTCTCGTCCTCTTGCCTCCCTCTCTTTCTTTCGTTAATCTTTTTAGGTAGCACCAGAACGCCAGAAAGTAATACAGAGTACAGGATAGATTAATCGTCGGACGCGTTACTTGAAAAAGAAGAAATTAGAATAATAACAAGATGAACGAAAATGGTGGAGAGTCTACGATAACGATAAAAGAAATACGCTGGCTTTACTTTATTATTTATTTTGTTTGTTTTGTGTTGCTCATTTTTAATGTCCCGAATCAACAACGGTTGAGTTTCATTTCGCAAAAATTAATTAAAGACTTTTAATGCGGGATATTAAAAATGAAGAGCAGATTTTTAAAGCATAAAAAAAGTTCTTGAAATAATTAAAAGGGAACTATTGTCAAATCAATTTTTTTTATTCTAGTAAATAAATTTAAACTTAATATCGAAATCAATTTCAATAGCGAACATTTTTAACTGTATGATTGTTTCTAATTTAAAATAGGACGAACTATTTATATATTTTTTCTTGTTTTAGTTCCTATTTTATTAAATATAGAAACGTACCTATTAGAATTATATTTTTTATAAGCTAAGCAATTCCAATATAAAAACATATAAATATATTTCACTTTAGCGAAGAAAAACTTGTCAATAGAGTTTCCATAATTGAATCTCTAAAACTTTTATAGGTACCGGCAGAGAATTTGAATGCCGGCACTGGCAGTCTATTCACTCCGAAAATAATAATGAGGTAATTAAAATTCGCTTATTGAAGAGATTCTCGTTCCAGTTTTGTCCAGCTTGTTAAATAAATACTCCCCAAGAAAAAGATCTTAAAGAAGATCTGACCTGCAATTAAATTATTGAGATTTCCCTTAAAATTACGGTAAGTTTGTTGGTAAATTGTAGTGTTAAATATTCTGCAATATATATTTTTAAATAAAAATATCCACATAGTGCAACACGTTTCAGCATTCTTCATATAGTTTAGAGAATAAAAATCGGTAAACTTATTTTTTTCAAACACTAGAAACTTTTAAAATAATATTCTTCTTCTTTATTGTTAGGGATCGTTCACATATTACGTAAGGCTATTTTCTTTTGTTTAAATAAGGATGAGAATAAAGTTTCTGTTAAATAAAAAAATGACACAACGATATAAACAAAAGAAAACATCCTTACGTAATATGTGAACGAAACCTTAGACAAAATATAATGCAGCTTACCTATCCATGTATCCTCTTTTTTATTTGACTTAGAAAAGTTCAGTGAACCGTTTTGCTATATGTGAGTGTGTTAGTTGTTTTTTGTTGTTTTTTTCTTTTTTATTAAGTACTTACGATGCCCTACACGACATGCAGAGTCCAATAGAGACATGCAAAGCACCACAGAATAACATATTAAGTCAATAAAAGTACACAGTAAGTAAACACATTGACACATTAATTACACAAAAAGGTCGATAAGGATCACACAAGAAAAAATTCACGAAACCAAAGAAACATCCGTTTGTTTAAAACACTTAAATTATTATAATATAACTTTTATAAGATGTAAGCAAATTTATTTGGAAGATAAAAATATTGTTCTTTTAATATTATTTTTGAAATGACATAAATCTCACTTATGGCACACTTTAATTTTGATTAACCAATATAAAAAATTATGCAAACTCCTGTAAAAAACAAATATCCAACGACAAAATTTGGACCACACCGAACAAACAAAAAAAGCTCCAACTGTAATCTGAAAAAAATTTGTTTATAAACAAAAATTTCAGACAAAAATAAAAAAGAGGAAACAAAAATGAGAAGGCAACCAATCACATCCCCTTCCTTCTCTTTTACTTTCTTTCGTCTTTTTTATTTTTATTATGAAATCACAATAAAAGAGTATTGAACATAAAAAATGAATATATATTAGCAAAGAGAAGGAAGAGGATGTGGTTGGTTGCCGTCTTAATTTTCTTTCCTCTTTTTATTTCTGTCTAAAATTTTTGTTTTTAATAAAATTTTTTTCAGATTACTTTAATCTAATTTAAATTTCCTAAATTTTAATATAAAAAATGTTCCTGAAAATATAAAAAAATCAATTTCGAAAAAAATGTCAGTCGATTTTAACCTAACACAATATTACATTGTTTTCCTTCTGACAACATCACACATATAGGACCGAGTAAACAATTAGACTAAATAATTTACAAATATCAGTTTGTAATTTTATTACAAGTATAATATTTGATAAACCTTGATCAACAAGATATTATTTCAGCTGTGATTTTATAGAAAGATGAATGGTTACAGCGATCGTGATGGAATGCACGGATGACTGAAGGTGCAACTGGGTGGTGATTTCGTAACGTTATCGACAATGACAACACCAATTCCTATCTGTAAATTTTTTCAGAGCATGAAACTGAATTTAGGACAGGAGCTGAAAGCTGCATTGATTGTCTACTCTACTCTTTCATAAATCCATACATTATAAATCCTATTCAATGAGACTAAAAATTGTAGAAGATTTATATGAAAAATAGAAGAAAATCCAGAATCTAATAAAATATTTGTTATAAAAATATATTTTGTTTTTGCCTGTCTTGCCATTCTATTTTCTTTTATTCTGAGTAAAAAATTGGGCAACTAAAAAAAATAAAACAAACGTTTAATCCGTAGTCTAAGGCCCTTAAACCCTTAATTTTACTTACGTAAAATTATAATTATAAGAACAACATTTTGGTAGGTATAACTAAATTAAGTTCTCTTAATTCTATTAAAAAAAAAAATACCCTTAAAAATGAAAAAAAAACATACTTTATATGGAACTGAAAATTTGGAATGTGCATTTTTCATACAACTTAGATATTTTCGGCCTTGAATGATTAAAAATGTCCTGGTAAAAGTTAAGACGTCAGCTTGTGATAGAAAACTAATCTTGAACTTAAAAAAAACTCCCCCTTAGAACGATATTTTCCTTCTTTTACAGTTCTTCACATAATTTTTCAAAAAAATGGTGCTCGCATGATAGTGTCTTTAAGCATTTAAATGCAGCATGATATCTGGCTTTAGGCATTGTAAATCACCCTTACTAAAAAAATTGCGAAATATCATCTTTTTCGTGAAGTGTGTAATTGTGTTCTAAGGATATCAGAAAATGCACCTGTGACTTATTAACAAACAATATCACCTGATGCCAAATTTAGAAAATTATTTTTAGGGTACTTTGATTTTTTTAATTGTGCATCAAAATTGAGGAATAGAAAACTCTTTAATGAAAAGAATCATTTAAGTGATATTACTTTTTAATAATTTCCATGCTCTTTTCTGATATCCATGTAAAGAGTTACAATAAGCAAAAATTTTAAAATTTTTAATAAGAGTAGTCTAAAGGCCGAAAACCGAACCTAGAGCTGTCTTTAAACGAACTATTAAATACTCATGTAATATTTTGGAAGTCATTCTAGGACTTTACTTTATGAAGTAATGCGAAGAACAGCAAAAGAAGCAAAGTGAAAGGCGAAGGTGCACATCAAGGGGCCAATCCAAAAATGTTCAAAATCGATTCTTTTGGCTTAAAAAACTAAAAAAAACTGCAAGGCACTATCCCCTAACAGTGTTTGCTTTATTTTGCATTATAAAAAAATGTTAATTATCAAAAGTTATCAATCTACAAACATGACTTCTCTACATAAAGTAGATCAATTTTTGAAGAAAAAATTCTTTGACGACATTTATCAATTAAAGATCTCTGGAATAAGTTGTTGTTCTATTCATAAAATGTAAATTTTAATTTTCATCAAAGTAAAACCTTCACTGTGTGCGGCGCCTTCACCTGAAGGTGCAACTTATTTTCCACTTTTCTTGAAACAGAGTAATTATTTCGAGGTATTTTTTTTCTATTTAATTAATTGATTCAATATCTCGAATTACGCAAAAAATCAACATTTTTTGCGTTTTAAAGGCCTTGGGCTACATGTTAAACTTTTTTTAACCTATAAAAATACACTACTGTCGGAAATAATGAGATCAAATGACGCAAACACTATTAAAAATCACTGCTTGCTTTGAACCACGATAACTCAGCAAAAAAAAATGATAAGGCATTTAAAAAAACAGTTGGAAAGCCTATGAAATTCCACGTCTACTAATGTCAAACAGATTTTTTTCTAATCTGCTGAAGAGAATACAGCACGTGATAAATTAAAAAAAATTCTAGATTTTCTAGAATTTTGTACCTCGACTTCAACTTTTAGCATGACCTAGAAATATTGTTACAAAAATCTAAAAAATTATACGATATAGAGCCTTAAAAAAATAAAGAATCTTTATTGGTTCCATATAGTTCCACATAGAGCCCTAAAGAAATAAAGAATCTTTATCGGTTCCCGAGATACGATTAAAAATGTTCAATCGTATCTGAGTTGAATTTTAGTCGACGATCACGGTTCTCGGCCGGTCTGCTGCTCTCCTCCTTCGTTGAGGCAGGACCGAATAGGCCACGCACGGAGGTGGTGCTTGATTGGGGCTCTCTTATACTTTTGATTCTGCTCATCAGTAATTTTTACTTCAAATCACTGTACATTTTTTAAATTATTCATTGTTTTTTAAAATTATTTACAATTATTTCAATTCAGAATTATCCCCATATTAAAGAATAACAAAATGATAAATTTTTTTTTATTTCTTAAAATTTTTATCAACTAAAATATTAATAAAATGCAGGTATATTGTTACGAGAGTAAACTATTTTTCAAACAAATGAAGCAGCTAAACTTTAAATAAATTATTAAATATAAAACAGTGCGTAGGTGTAATGAAAGTTATATTGCCGAAAAAGGCCGAAAAAGTTTTTTTATATACATTAAACCATAAAGGAAAATTGTAAACTATTTAATAGAAATTGAAGTTATAATAATATATAATAATAATTCCATTAGTATTCACTTTTAATATATTTGAGTGTTTTTCATGTAAATAAGTTATTTAGAATTTAGATCCTTAACTCATTTGAAAAATAGTTTACTCTCGTAACAATATGTCTACATTTTTATTAATATTCTAGCTGATAAAAATTTTAGGAAATAAAAAAACTGTTAATCATTTTTTTATTATTTAATATGGGGATAATTCTGAAGTAAAATAATTGTAAGTAATTAAAAAAACAATGAATAATTTAAAAAATTTACAATAATTTGAAATAAAAATTACTTATGAGCAGAATCAAAAGTTCAAGAGAGCCCCAATCAAGCACCACCTCTGTGCGTGGCCTATTCGGTTCTGCCTCAACGAAGGAGGCGAGCAGCAGACCGCCCGAGAACCGTGATCGTCGACTAAAACTCAACTCAGATACGATTGAATATTTTTAATCGTATCTCGCGAACAAATTAAAATTTTTTTAGTTTTTTTGGCTTAAATTAAAGATAAAGTATCAGGCTCTATGCCATATAATTTTCAGATTTTTGCAACAATTTCCCTAGGTCATGCGAAAAGTTGAAGTCGAGGTACAAAATTTTAGAAAATCTAGAATATTTTTTTAAAACTTATCACGTGCTGTATTCTTTTCAGTAGATCTAAAAAATATCTGTTCGACATTACTAGACGTGGAGTTTCATAGGCTTTCCAGCTGTTTTTTTTTAAAAATGCCCTGTCATCTTTTTTCGCTTAGTTATCGTGGGTCAAAGCCAGCAGTGATTTTTAATAGTGCTTGCGTCAATCGATCTCATAATTTCCGACGGTAGTGTAGAACAATTTTTTTCAATGTACAGAGCCTGGACTGAATCTAGAAATACAACTATTCAGCTTTTTATAATTTAAATATAAATTGATGTATCAAATTTAACCCGGAGTGGCGATTATCGCCGGTTAACGGTATAGTGATTATTATGTACTAAATATCGATTCTATGAATTGCGGTGTCGTCATTTTATATGATAACGTTAAAGACTACTATATAACTTTATATGAGAATTATTATTTGAATTTTGCGATACAAGTATGATGAATTGTCATTATGAGTTGTCATATTATAAATGGCAATTTGTAATTAACTGTATTAAAAAGAAACATTTTATAGAGTGAATCATCTACTAACAACAATCAATAATATATTTATTACCTATTATTTTATAAATGAATCGTATTTATGGATGTGAAGGGAATTACAAATCACCACGTATAAACTCAAATGTGAGTGTCACGAATTATTCAATGTGAAGTCACATCTCATCGCCTTTTTACAATGGCTGTGACTGCGGTGCCTCATAATGTTCGCATGCTACGTCCACGAGTAAACTAATTTGTAGGTATTCAAACAAGCGGTGGGTCGTGTAGTATCCACAAAAACTTAATACTGATTAAAACTTTAAAGTCAGAATCTCACTAGATAATTTCCTGCGTACCAAATTTTCCAAGGCCAAAGCCAGTAAAAATTGCCTAGGTAGAGGGACGTATGCAGCAGGAAAATTCTTGGGAGGAGGGGAGGGGGGGTATTTGCCGAGAAATACAGTAAAGTACATGCATATTATTTATATGTTTCACGAATTTCGAGGGGGGTCAAACCAGGGTAATCCTGGGTAATGAAATCTCACCAACACAAAAGCGATCATCAGAAAATATTACTAAAATGATGTAGCTAGATTTTAAAAATGGAGAAAAAACAAGGGCGCCATTATTATTCTTTTAATCTTTGAATTTTTCAATTTAAATATCAAATTAATATTGTGGCAAAATTGTTGCATTTTATAGCATCTATTATCTAAAATAAAAGAAATCCAAAGCAAGGACCATAATTTTGATCAGTGATAAAAAATGACATCTTAACTTCAGAATTAATATATACCATATTTTGTTTCTTGAATATATATCGTACCATCTAGAAGAATGAGGACGTTTAAGAAAATAGCAATTAAAAACATGGACTCACTTCTTGCGCGATAAAGTCAAAATATTATTAAATCCCGCAACAAATAAGCCCTATTTAAAGTATTTTTAAGAAATAGAGATTGAGTTAGTGAGTGAGAAAGGCTAGGTTCATTCCTGATTTTTCCTAATTTTGAAGATTCAATTTGAAATCTTCATAAAATCTAGAAACTTTGTGGTAAAAACTTGAAAATCTCAAAAAATTATCCTTGAAATCTATTATTCAAAATAAGCGCACGAAACTTCAAAAATGTTGATTTATTCTATAACTAGCATAACAAATGAAGGCCGAGAAATCAAAAGGGCCTAAGCGCCAAATTCCTAATTTGACAGGACGTGGAAAAAACGTTCACATTTCGCGATTTTTTAATTTACTCCGCCAATTTTCGTCACAGCGCGTTGATTTTAATATGAAAATAATCATAACACTTTCCTTTTTAATGCCCCGTCTGCAGTTTTTCGCACTTTTGTTAAAAATTACTTAACAAAAGAATGAATAATAATTATTTATTAATAAATGTAATTAATATAAAACACATCATTTAGCGACTGAAAATTCACAGTAATAAATATTCTTGAATATTTGCAAATCAAGAAAGGAGAACAAATAACAGATACAAAAAACTGTACATTCTCACCTCCTGAATTATTGTCTCCCTAGTGAATAGGAAATTTACGACTCTTGTTTCAACCGTGTCTACATTCCCAAAGAAAACTTGCAAAAGGCTTTCCCAGTCGCCGAGATTTTTCAATGCAGACACGACATTTTTCATTTCCTCGGTCGAGTTGCCCACCTATTTTTTCTTTACTTTATATTTCCTTTAGTTATCCTTTCTTTCTCTTTTCCATTATCTTTCCTTCATTTCAATATGCTTTCTTCATTTCGGTTTCCATTCCCACAAATTTTTCATTTTTAAATTTTTCTTTATGAAAAACTTAATGACTAGCAAATATTGTAATATCGGTAATTCAAGAAAATGTCAGCTTTTACTATAAACTTTTAGAAAACCATACGCAATTATAATTAATTTAAGACTTAATTAAAAATCGTGCTGGAAAATGAATGTTAGTACCAAAATGATTTTTTCTCAGTTGCATAATATAACAATTAAATTATTCAATGATTTGTCTGAATTTAAAATCTGATGAGACTAAGTACAACGTGCGCTGAATTAATTAATTATAATTTTTGTCATTAAAGTTTGTATTAATACGTAAATTAGACGCTCATATATTATATTATTATTATAATTAGA
>JAAAKG020082840.1:0-16719 GCA_010014905.2 Druon quercuslanigerum | reverse complement strand
GATTCATTACTGTCCTGTAAGATCTTTCCATTTCACCCCAACCTCTCATCATAAGAATTGTTATTCTTTCTGTTTCATTTTGACTTTACGAATTAGTCTTTACTCAAATTTCAATCAGAATCAAGAAGGTTACACTTACGCATAACGTATATAAACACAGCGACTAAGAGGCCTCGCGTCAGATTCCAGTCTCGGTTGTCCAAGGAATTGTTTGGAAGGTGCTCGAAGGTAAACAAGCCATTGTTCGGCCTCTGAGTCGCTGCGTTTATCTGCGTTATAAGTTTAACATTCTTGATTCTGATTGAAGTTTGGGTAAGGGCTAGTCCGTAGATTCACAACTATATTTCTCGTTAAAAGTACTCCAAGAATGACCTCGACCTTTTTTGTAAACCCCTGAGCTGAAGCAGTACAGACTAGTCCCAATCCATGAACTGAGTTCATATTTAGACGTAAAATTTCCCGCTTTTTCGATTGGTGTCAAAAATAGGGGTTCCGATTTAAAAAAAACAAAATTGACTTTGAAATAACCTTAAAGATCAAGTGAAAGGTCTAATTCAAGGTCACCACTGGATTCTTTATTAAAAGTTACTTTAACAATGACCTTTTTAATTTTTCTAATGAAAATAATTGCTTGAGGGTTGTGATGTCGTGAACTAATTTAAATAATTTTTTGCGGATGAATTTTGACCAGAATATTCAATTAGAAAAAATTTTATTTTTTAGCCCACTGAACTTAAAAAATTGACTTGCTTATGCTTCCATTTTTTACAGAATTTGCATACAACTAACTCTTTAAAAGTAACATCCCTCCACACACTATATCCAAGCCGAACTTGCCTTCCTCGCTTCACATCGCCTCGCACGCATGTCGCTACTTTCTCGCCTCGCACGCATGACGCTGTTTTCTCGCTTTGCCTTTCCTTGCCAGCCTTCGCCTCCGCAGGTTACCTTTAATCCCTAACTACTATTTACAACATGTACAATCTTCCTAAATCTACTTCCTCTCCTATATACAATCTTTCCTTCTCCATTCCTTTTCCTCCTTCCTTCTTTTCTTCTCTATCTTACCCAGCACCCTTTTCGCATATGCTAATGCCTTTTTTCCCCCCTTTTACGCAAAAATTTTTCTAAGCGTATCCCTCTTCTTTTCACATTTTAACACTCCTTTATCCAGTGTTTTACTTTTGCATCCCCCTTTCCGCACAATTCGCACATCCTCTTCTTTTCAGAAAGCCAGAACCTTTTATAACTTTCCATGCATTTGCATCTCATTCTCGCTATAAATACCTGACTTCCTTGCTCTCCTTATCTCTCTCTTTCTCTCTCTCTCTCCCTCTCTCTCTTATTGTCTCGTGCCGTGCTTCCATCTCTCTCTTCTTGCTATTCCTTTGAACCAACTCATACACCATCCTTCTTTCCTCATTCATCCTTCTCACTTCGTCTAGCTGCAATCCATTCGTTTTAAAATACATTTTTCTTTCCACCTCCATTCTCTTACCAAAATTCCCTCACCAGCTTACTTTCCCCCTCTTCCAAAAATTTATCCTCATATTCACACGTTCAGCTTCCCATTGTAATCCCTAAACTCGTTCTTTCTCCTATTCTCCTGAAAATATAGTTTCGCGTATTTCTTGCTAATCCCAGTGTCCACTTTACATACCTCTTCTGTATCCTATTTACCTTCTCAATTATCTTCCATCCCCACACCTCCACGCCGTGAAATAAGATACTCATCACTAGGGAATCGAAAAATTTCACTCTCCTCACAAAAGTATCTGCAAACAATCTCTTTCCCAGCCCCCGCACTTGTCCTCATTACTACTTTTACCCTTCTCACTCTCTCTTTTATATGACGATCCACTCTCCAATTCCTCTAAAACAGGAACCATAACCTTCGACTTATCCACATTTAACTCTAACCTATTTTTGTCCGAGTATCTTACCAACATTTTCATCATCTCCTTTAAAGCCTCTTTGCTCTTTGCTAGAAGCACTATTTCATCTGCATATGCGAGTGACCATATCCTTACCCCTCCTGCCCTATTTCCACCTACCACTTCGATCGCTAGCCTTATTTCCATATCTGCGATTAAAATTGCAAACAACGTTCGGCTAAGCGGGCCTCACCCCCTATCCATCAAAAAATCCTTTAGAGATTCCCTCCCCTCCTCTCACCCTAACTTTTGTCTCTTCATAAACCTCTCTCACCCTCTTGATCAGGCCTCTCTCCACTCCCGTTTCTTCCATTGTCTCGCATAACCTCCCCCTATTCACCGAAGAAAACGCGCCTTTTAGGTTTACAAAAAATGCAAACACTTTGGCACCCATTTTGACTAGTTCTCTATGCACCACTTGCTGCAAAACAGAAATATTGTCAATAATACTCCTTCCAGCACCATTGCGTATATTTTGTACGCCCCATTCATCAGAGTAATTTCTCTATAGTTTTCCTAACTATTCCTATCCCCTTTTCTATACAGTGGTACGATGACTCCCTCCTTTCACTCTCTTGAGAATTTCTGCCACTGCCATACTTTTCTTACCACCTTCTTCAGCCTCTGCCTTACCTCTTGTGCGCCAAACAGCTATGCTTTATTCTCCACCCCGCCCAGCGCTGCTGCCTTAGACCTTTCCAACTTTCTTATCTGCCTTACTATCTCCTCGTTATATAGCTCCTCTCTATCCCCACCCTGCGTTTTTTATACCAATTGATTATCTTCCACACGTCCCCTTCTGTCGTAAAATTTCTCAACTCCTTTTCCAGCTTTTTATCCTGGTTTTTCTTCTTACACATTATCTCAAACTTCTTCCTTATTTCTACGTACATTTCGCATTTCATTCCTTCCAACTTCTGTAATTCCTTTTTACCTTTCTTTTCATATTTTTATGTTCCTTATCCCACCAGTTCTTTACTATTCCTTTCCTCTCCTTTCAAAATACCTTCCTTTGTACACACTATTTTATTTTATTATTTAGATCCTTCCATATATCTTCTACCGACTCTCCCTTGAAACTTACGTTTCTTAACTACTCCTCTTTATACACAAACCTAATGCCTGATAGTCCTATTCCACCTTTCCTTCCACTGCGAATTTCTCTATCTCCTTTCACCCTTGTATATTCATTATAACATAGTCTATCACTGATGCCCCCATCTTACTCACATACATGTATTCTCCCGCTTCGTTTTTTGTTATCAAACCGTTCTCCGTGTTTATTTATAAACTTATCCATTAATTTCCTTTCGAAGCTCTCTTGTTCCCGGTACAAACCACGCTCACCCCCTATTCTCGCATTATTTTCCCCTTCAGTACCACCATACCCTCATCCCTCTCTCCTTCTCTCCTAGGACGTCTTCCACCCTTTCTTTAACGCTTACCGTCCCATCCTTATTAAAAACAGTAACAAACTTGTATCTTACCCCTCCTATCTTTACTACCCATATTTGCACGCCCTGTCCCTCACCCTCCCCATGGATTTCTTCTTCTAATCCATTCCTAACCCCTGTTATAATTCCCTCACTTGCCTTTCTTTCCTCTTTACTCTGACCGCGTCCTGTAGCCTGCAACTATACCCCCTTGGTAGCTTTAGCTCTACACTATCCTATTCCTTTCTCTCTATCCAGGTCTTTATTAATCTCACCACATCAAATTCCTAGATATACCTCCAGAAATCCTCATCTTTCTTCGTTACCCGTGCTACGTTCCAGTACAGCACCTTTAACACGCCTCTGACCTGCTTTACTCCCACCCCCTTACTTACCTCGAAACAAATTACTCTGCACTTCCTTCATAACCTTCCTTTCTTTGTCAAGTTTTGATCGATGAAAATCTTCTTGTCTTTTATTCTATTTTTGTTACGCATTCCCTTCATTTTTTCTTTTCAGCTCTCCAATTCCACAACCGCCACTTTATTCTTCTCTCTCCCTTCCATCCTAATTTCTCTATCTTGCCTTTAACCCACCCTATGCTCTGTATCATCACTTTCACTCCTCACTTTCTTCCCCACTCTTTAACTTTAATTCTTTTATTACAATATTATTTCTCCTATCTGCCTTTTCTCTCCTCTTCATCCTCAACTCCGTTGCTCTTATTCTTTTCATATCCGCTCTCTCCTGTTTTTTATTCCTACGCGCTCTCACTTTCTCTTCTATCACGTTTTCCTACTTGGTCCCTCAACTCTTTTACGTCCTTTTCCCATCTTTCATCCGTTACGCTCATGACTTCCCTCACACGTACCATCTACTCCATCAGCCCCCTTACGACCTTCCTCAACCCTGTCACCTTACCTATCAATACCCCTAAAACCTTCTTCTCTGTCTGTCTCTCCTTTTTTATGAGGGGTGATCTACGTTTTCGCGCGCTATTTCTAAAAGGACTATCTAGCGCGTTTTTCTCCGGACTATCTTTGCTGTCTGTTTTTCTCTTCACTTGCGCTAGACGCTCTCTCCCTTGCTTTGGCGTTTCTTTCGTTCTGATCTTTCCCTCTCCCTGATGCCCAGCTAGCCGTCGTGGCCTGCTGGAAATTTCGTCCTCTTCGAGTTCACTACATGCACTGCCAGTACTCTCGCTGACCACCTCCCGCTCTTCCGTCGGTAACTGTGACCTATCAATGCAAAGAAGTACCTACTGCAGCCAAAAGATGTCTTTCAAGAATGTTCTCGCTCGCCGCTGTATATTTTGTTTTTTGAGCATTATTTTCTCTTTCACAGCCCCTACAGACACTCTTTACTCTACCCTAACATCCCCTCGTACTAAGAGAACCACCCTCGCTAACAATAAAGAACTAAACTCCTGACCACAAAACTGTTACGCTCTCTTGCCAATTTAACATCACTTTTCCTAAGCAGCTTAATTCCACCCCTCAAATACAATAAAAATTAGTTTTTTACACCCCAATACACCCCTCATAACTCTACTCACCTTTTAGCCTTCCACCTTCACACTCTACTCACACCTTGCACACAAAACCCGAAAAAGCTTCTCACTACCTGTCACTGCACACTCTCTCCTACCGCCACCGACATACAAGTTTAATATTAAATTAAATAAAGAATTAATATAAGAGGTCTTAAATTGACTGACTTAAATCGATTATTAAATTTAATATTATGTAATTAAAGATCAGCTATTATTTTTCCAATTAAAGCTTTTTTTTCTTTAGAATACCTCTATTACAATTACATAAATTTCCTCATGCTTATGAAGAGAAATCATTATTTAAATTTATGTTTTTAAATTATAAGTAAATGTATCATTATTTTTCTGAAACTAGTTTTAAAGGTTATTAATAAATTAAATATGTAAAAACATTTTTTCAAATTTAAAGAAAATATATTGTAAAAATGGTTAGAATGTTTTAATTAAAGTGAAAATTAAACATGAAAAGTAGCATACAAATTATTTGAATGTATATATGAAAATTATAGTTTAATGCTTTTTACCTTATAAATACATTAATTAATTGTTACCTGTTTTTTTCACAATATTAAATTACATAAATACTAAATGGCAATTGCTTATAATTAACAAAAATAAATGTTCTATTTACTTCAAGTTTATGTAATTTAATATTGGTCATAATTTGTGTGATAAAAATTTGTGAATGTTCAAAATACCTCCATTCCAGTTACATTATTTAAAAGTTTTATTATGTTAAATTAGCATCTGAATTCTGATTTAGAAATAATTTGCATAACAAAATAGCTCTATAAAATAGGTTATTCACTTTAAGGTTATGCAAATGAATTTTACACATGCTTTTTATAATAAAAGTTTATTTATATTTAAAATACCCCTACTCTGGTTATATAACTTTTTGAATTGCTAAAAGTGATTGTTCACTGTTTTTATTATTATTAAGTCTTTAATTAATTATCAGCTAAATAATTTTATTTAAAATATTAAATTACATACAGATTAAACTTTAATTTGGTTCAATTGAGTCACATAAATTCGTATCGCAATATTTTTTTATTTCTGAAATACCTTTATTTCAATTGTATAATTTTTGTAACTTTGTGTGATTTTTGTGTTGTAAACTAATTAATTAATTACCTACTGATTAATATTTTCACAATATCAAAATTGACTAAAATATAAACTGATATAAAAAAGTTAATATCATCTACTAATAAAATATTTAAACAATTCGATAGTTATTTGAAAATTAACTAAATGATAAAAATGGATACAAAAGTAAGCGCGCACTGGCGCGCGCACATGGTATGCTGGTATAAATGAAAAATCATGGTCATTAAATTATAGATCGCAGGATAAAAAGGAAATAACGCACGCTTTCAAAATTGTATTATCTGGCCATAACAAGTTGCGGATTTGCCCGTGATTACATTTAAAACTACACTTTTAACATAAATAAAATGGAAATGATTATTGATCAATTTATCCCTTGGTAGATTTCGGTAAAAAAAAAGTTTATTTTTGGCCATAAAACTCGAAAAATAAGGCAAAAATTTCACTTTTGTTTATTATATGTTTAATTATATTTTTTTCATAAGGCGGACTTTTCTTGAAATCAAGGGCACAGTTATAAGAACAATCAGATGGACCTCGTTGTCATAAATAAATTTTGTTCAATAAATAATTTTTTCCTATCTGGCTTACCAACAGAGATATTTTCGTGCAACAATTAAAATTTCTTACCCGGTATATGATTTTCATCAAAGAAGAATATAAGATTCTTCAAAAAGAAAATATTCAAAGTATGAAATTTTAGAATTTATCAATTTAGGACCACTGAAACATCATAAAAAGTAAAATTCTTAAATAATAAAATTCTCAGATTTATGAAATTACCGAAATATTTAAATTCTAAACAATAAAATTACCAAAAATGTATCTTATTACCGAATTAGATAATTTGCTGGTAATAAAGTTCCCGAGTAATTTGAAGGAATCTATATTATCATCAGGGCTAGTTACTATCGATCAGTGTAGATTGTGACGAGATGTTTTTCACCTGTCACGTTAAGTAACCTTATCAATGCAGTATATAATGCAGCTTTCAGAACTAGAGGTGATTTCTTTATAATGGGTAAAACGAAGAACGAGAGTCTTTTCGTTTCCTTTACATTCCTTCTCCGGGAGCACTCTCATTTGGTCGAAAATAAATTTTAAAACTGTTTTTCACTCCTGTTTTGTTTCTTGCGTATGTATATTTCTACGACGAGTGCGAGAAGTATTAAAAACAACAAGGCGCAGCATGCACGAATGCGTATGCAGAGTTGGCTAGGGGGAAAAACTTAATACCGTGATAGCTCTAACCACTACCTAAGACGAGGCAGAAAGAGAGGAAGAATCCAAGAGTCCAAGTGTCTCACTCTACAAACAAAGACCAAGGAACTACCCTAGGAACACCACCATTAGAATTCGCAAATTTGAAATGCCAATCACAAGGCTACAGAGTGTCATCCATGACCTTTAAGAGAGAGAGAGAGAATGATAGTCACCAGTTTTGTCTGTCTTTTTCCCTCCAGGCACTCGAGATGAAACTACACAAATGAACTGGTGAACGGTTGGGTATCTTTCGTTGCTTTTTCAGGATAAGTGGACAAATTCCGATTCCTATCGACATCTTAAATTTTCCAGCGATGTCAGAAGTTAATAAAATAATGACACTGGGCCAAGTGGAAAGTGCGCCATCACGCAGCTGGTTTAAGTACCGAGATAAAGCTAGACCGCATTACTTCTGCTCAAAGTGTCGAAAATCTTTACAATGATTTAATTCCTTTTATCACTCTGTCGTTAGAATGAGCTTGGAGACTTCCGGTAGTCATATTGGATATAAACATTCCCGCGGATTCGTGCTGGGTATATCAACGTTTGTCGCGTAAGACCTGCGTCGCTATTGGTCAATTGGAGCGTCGAGGCGCAGACACCCCTTCCGGCAGCATCTACGCAGCGTGGCATTAGGTCACTCTCGTTGTTCGTGCCCAACAACATAGGCAGAAATTAAACTAATTAAGAGTAATTTAACTAAGAGGAGAAATATTACAATATAAAATAAAAATGATGGATTTTAAGTAGGCTAAATACGTTTCTGGTATTAAGGCAATCCATTTTTGTTAACCTCGGCGAATTACTGGGGCGAGATTTATAAGAAACGAAATTATATCGTTATTCTCTCCGTTTCTTTTTTTTTTTTTTTTGAGAAACGGTTTCACTCCATTCGGCAATGTATCTGCTTAGTTTAAATCGTTTGCTATCGGTAATTTTTCGGTGTTCTTTTTTATAATTTTTTTTTGTACTTCCTCTTCGGTAAATTTCTTCCGTGCTTCGGCGATCGCGGAACGGCGAACAAATTGCGTTACGGCAGACTCGGCTTCCACAAGATGTCCTTTTAACCTAAAAATTGGACACGTGGTTCTGGAATAAAATGGATTTTCTTAGCTTATTTGTGGTAATTCTGAACTGGAGACAACTTGTCACTTAAAATTTCGATCTCGCACGTGATTGACAAATTTGGTTTGCGAATAAGTGAAAGGGGTCAATCACGTGCTGGTAAGATGGCAAGATTATGTTGGTTTGACCTGGAAGCTTATTGTTTCTTTTCTTAGATTCTGTAATAGGTTTAGGGATAAAATCACTTTATAGGACCATCTTTAAAATTGTAAACTCTGCCATAATAACCGTCTTATTGTTTGCGTTTTGCGTATGTATTCCGTAACTCGCGGAAGCGTCAAGTGCAAGTATTATATGAATAATACAAAAAGTATATTTTAGAAATGTTAACCTCTTATAATTTTTTGGTTCGGCTACTTCCCCCCCCCTGTGATTATTATGATTAAAATGATTTTTTTATATGTTATTCTAGATAAAATTGTACATTTCATCTTAATTTACCATTAAGCGCAACTTTTTCAGATGTTTGCCTTCTTTCGCTAATGGTTGGCGCCCTTGATCGACGCGCAATCTAACTTTGACCCCTGTCATCAATATTTAAATTGTGGCAATTTTAAGCCATATAATCAGGACATAGATACGAGGCCTAATAATGCCCTGACAATATGCCTTTTCAGAATCTGCGAAAATATAAATAAAAGCTATAGATTAGGTTAACCCGTCAAATAACAGAAAATACTTCACGTTTGTTTGATTGTAAGTTTAACGATTTTGTTGAAAATCAATATTTTTCAATTGATACTTCAACTATTCAACTAAATTGTTAAACATTTAATTTTTGTTTAAATTCTGATGTATTTGCTTGAAACTTTAACTAATTAGTCGAAAATCCTTTGTTTTAGGTTGAAATTTATTTTTTAACTAAAAATGTAACTTAAAACATTTTTAAGATTGATATTTTTTCGTTAAAAATAATCAATAATCATTAATCATTTAAAATTTCATCATTTGTTAACACTTTTTTGCGTTGGAAACTCTAGTTTTAACTAGTTAATTTTCTACAATATATTAGCCCATTTTCTTAAAAATGCCCTTAACCCCCATTTGCAAAACAACCCTTCAATTTATTATTTCGTATTTCTTTTCAGATTTTGTATCTTTATAAATAATAAATTATCATGATATACCATGAAAATGAATCTAGGTCAAATTCTTAATACAAAAAAAACATGTTTCCAGGTTTTTTAACAATACTGACTAGTCATGTTGCCACTACGTAAAAAGTCAGTTCCCCTTCTACAATTCACCTAAAAGTGTCATATTGTCTGCGGTTTTTTTCAGTTTCATTTTAAAATGAAAGGAATAATTTGAAAAGTTTTTACTCTCATCAAAATTGTTTACGTAGATGTCCCTCAAATAAATAAAATGAGGGTTTTCAATAGTATTTTGTGTTTCATCGTTGTCATATTCCCTGATCCTATCGGTAAGTGTGCTAATATTTGTACTTTAGACTTTTAGATAAGAAATTAGTATAGTGTAATACAATTAATTTCTCATGAAAATAGTGCAAATATTGTTCTGATTATTACTAACATATGAAATTTTATTGTAAAGATTCAAAACTTTTTGCAGAGGGTAACGAAATTTTTTTTATTCTGAAACATTTTTTAAAAGCCGCTTCTAGGTTTACTGAATTGTAAAGATCATAAGAAAAAATATTTCTAGTAACTTTAATTATTTTTACCACAAAAATGTTAAAATTAACAAAAAAACATTAATTGCAACCATCTATTTTGCAAATGAATTTTTTTGTGACTATCGCTTTTTAACAAGTTTTGTAAAATTATTTTCATTTTAACAATTGACGAATTTTTTTCCCCGGAAAAACATTTTCTGTAACCCTACTTTTTTTAGTTGTCAAAATAATTAGGTGTTCTTAGAAATTGATTTTAAACATTTTTAAATATGATATATGATTTCCACTAGGAATTAATGAAAAATGCCGGAAAATGAAAGTTTTCGAAAAATAAAATATTCTCAATAGAAAATTCCAGAATTTATAAAATTGGGAAAACTTATAAATCCATAAAAATCAAATTGCCAAATATTGAAATTCTCGAAATTACAAAATAGCCTAAATTATAAAATACCGAATACTAAAATGTCCGAAATTTTTTAAATTTACAGAATTTAAAAATTTCCTAATATTAGACTAACAAAAAGTTATCGAATTATAAAAAACCCAAAATAAAAAAATGTTCGAAACCTAACATTTATATTTCAATGAATAAATAAATTAATTTTAAAAATACAATAGAAATTTAAAATCAGATTTCTGAGCCAGTATTTGTAAAAATTATTGTTATTTTAAATGGAAAATATAACATTGTTTTCATTGACCAAAATATTTCATTCTTTTATTTTTCAAAATTAAATAATATTTATTTTTAAAAAAATCTTTCCATTGCTTAAATTTGTGACTTTTCTGGTTCAAATATTTCATAACTGGACAATTTTCATTCGAAAATTTTGTAAGTCGAGCATTTTCAAATTCTATAAAACGTCTGGGATTACTTATTCAAATGGTGCAAAATAAAATAAAAATAATATTTAATTTTTATTGAAACATGCGTATTTTTATTGTATTGTTTTTATAACTGAAAAATTGTGCAGCCTATATAATTGCTACTTGTGTCGTTTTTCTAAAAAAATAATTATTTTATTCATAATTTTATTTTTTTATAATTAAAACAAAAACCACGCATCTTACAATGCAATTAATAATTATAAATTTTATTTTACTTTTTAGTTTAACAAATGCGGTCCCTTTATTTTTTTCGAAGATTGTATTGTTTTCCCAAAAATTTTTATTTTTTTATTTTTCATGCTGTAGGCCCAAATTTGAATTTTCAAGAAAAATTCAAACAGTTGTTATTCTATTCTTGTAGGGCGTTTAAAAAGGAAAATTTTTCTTTCCTTAACTTTTTTTATATCGTGCACTGTTTAGCGTAACATTTTATTTTCCTTTTTTTAAGTTTGTAAATGCTGTTACTTTAGTACTTTAATTTTATAAAAAGAAATACGAAATTTTTAAATAGGCTACGAAATCTCGATCTTAATTACATATTAGGAAAAAAATAGACTTGAATGTGTTTCTCTGGCCCTTGTATTTAAAGAGCTGGTACATGTTGACATAATTTTTTAAATTGCATTGTGCCCTATTTAGAAACATTCATGCTACGATAGAAAACACAAAAACACTTGAGCACACATCTCTTGTCATGCTAAGAACACTGATAGCAGGCTGCTCTTTCAAAGAGCATACATGACCTTTAAAGTGGAGGTCAAGTTTGTTAACCAGATATCTCCGTCAACACTAAAAACAATCCCAAACAATTTACAATTTAAAAAAAAAATTTGAATAATTCTTAGAAATGCTTGTAACTATTCCTGATCCATGTCAAGAAGACAAGCAAATTGTCTGCTGGCCTTTTCAAATCCTATAACAGTTAAGAAAAGTTAAGAAGTTAAAGTTAAGAAAAGTTGAGAAAGTACTTTTAAACATTTTTAAAATAATATAGAAAAATATTTTGCTAATAGATTAAAACAATTTAATTTATAATTTTTAGTAGATATAAAATATATTTTACAACTATTTTAATTCACTTTTTCGACCAGACCAACAATAAAAAAGCTCGATCGTTTCTAAAATTTTAAACAAATTTTTCTCAAGTTTCAAAAATCTTTGCCAAAGTATTTCATCTATTAAAAGAAGGTTTAAAAATTAACCTAGTGGCATTCCTAAATTTTGTAAGAATGGAAAAAGTAATATATTTCCAAGATTTAGAATTAAAAAAAAAGAAAATATATTTTTCGGATATAAACCAGTTAAATTCCGATATTAATTTAAAACCTCTTTGAGCATTATTAATCACTATTAAAATTTTAAAACTGGTATGTCGTATGATTTTTATTATTTAAATAATTAATTACTTAAATCATAATTTACATTATTGCATGTACTTTTTTATAATATAAGCATGTTCAAGATTCTAATAAAACGAAGAACGAATTAATAAATACAATTTTACAAATTAAATTTTAATGCCACTTATATGAGTTGTTAAACAGTTTTCCAAAAAAGATGTAAACCGTCCATACACAATTAAAATAAATTTTTTTTTTCAATTAATAATTTGTATAAAAAATAGTATGAAGCTTTTAGCATAATTCAAATCCTATAAAAGTTAAGAATTTATACTTTTTAAACTTTTTAAAATAATACAGAAAAATATTTTGCTAATAGATTGAAAAAATTTCATTCGTAATTTTTACTAGATATAAGACATATTTTAAAACTATTTTAATTGACTTTTTCGACTAGACCGAAATTAAAAAAGCTCGATCGTTTCTAAAATTTAAAACAAATTTTTCTCAAGTTTCAAAAATCTTTGCCAAAGTACTTTATCTATTGAAAAAAGGTTTGAAAATTAACCTAGTGGCATTTTTAAATTTTGTAAAATTGGAAAAAGTAATATATTTTCAAGATTTAGGATAAAAAAAAATAAAATATATTTTTCGGATATAAAGCAGTTAAAGTCCGATAATAATTTAAAATTTCTTTCAGCAGTATTATTCACTATTACAACTTTAAAATTGGCCTCTCGCATGATTTTTATGATGTAAATAATTAGAAATAAATTGAACAAATCACAAAAAGTCAACGAAAGTAAATTTGTTATTAGTTTTATTGTTCCAAGAAAATGTTGAAACTTAAAACATAATTTGCTTAATTGAATGTACTTTTTATATTGTAAGCATTGTCAAGATTTGAACAAATTGTATTTGTTTAAACAATTTATAATTATTAATATATTGGTTTTCTACACTATACAGTAAAAAAAATAATTGTATGTACTTCATTTTATTTTTTTAATCTGTAACTGAAATACTGCTTAAGTAAATAAAAATTCTTTACAAAAATATAAATTTGTTATAAATTACAAATAATTTATAAGAATATGTAAGCATTTAACAAAAAGAAGCATAGGGTAACAATTTAAGCAAAAATTGAAAATCTGTGTCTCAATTTTTATCCATTTTGTAAATAAATAATAATTAATTTCTTAAATAATTACATGTTTCTTAACAAAAGTTTTCTACTCTAAACAATGACCAATTATTAAATTTCAATAAGAAAGAAGGATTATTTTTTTGCATTTTTCAGGAAATTCAATATTGTTCAAAAAGTCATGCGAAATATTCAACTTTTTCATTTGTAATTATTTTTATGAAAAAGACGATGGAAATTGCCAACAATTAACAGTAATATCTACAAATTTAGTTTATTTTTATTTTTGGGTCATATTTGGGGCGTTGCACATTGGGCTGAATGGAGAGTTGCATAAAAGCATCAGAGCAACTATAGATTATATTTTTCAATTTTTAGTATAGTCCATTTTTCGCACTAATAAATAAAGAGCGAAAATGTGAAATTTTTTAATTATTGTTTTTTATGTTTCAAAAAAATAACCTAATTGGTAACATTCTCGATGAAAATGAATCTTGAAGTATATACATAATATAAACAATTAATAAAATATCAAATATAATAGTTATAAACAAATCATATTAACAAAATATCAATATCGAGGAAATTTTACTTGCAAATTATATATGTAAGTTGAAATTGCTTTATTTCATTGACAAGGTCATATTTGATCTTAAAAATTCTTTGCAGGATATAATTTCTTTATTTTATAAACAAATTTGATAAATAAATGCATATTTTGGTCATTTATAGAAAAAAGTAATGGATTTTTTCTCTTCAAATAACATAAGTTGTGACGTTTATTGGTAAAGAATTGTCTCTCGATATTATTTGTTTATTTTATAAACAAATTCATAGTTTAGCTATTTGTGGACAGAAAGTCATTTTTTTGGCGATTTTCGTCAAATGATATCAGTGGAAATGCTTTGTGATTTTCTCGAAGAATTAGATCTTATGCTGTCCATAAATGCCTAGACTATGCTTTCGTTAACAATTTTATTTTTAAACAAATAATATAGGGATAAAAAACAATTACTTTCGACCATGCATTATCAAAGCATGCTTTTGTTTATAACATATTTTTGCAAGATAAAAAAACAATAGCGAATGAAAAGTATGCTTCAATAAAAATCAGCAATTATAATAAGCATTTGTTTATCAAATTTTTTTATAAAATAAAAAAATATTTATTGTTTGACAATTCTTCGTCACTAAAAATTACTGATAATGTGATTTGAAGACGTTTAGATGGAAAAATAATTTTTTTCACGCTATGAATTACCGCACTATGCAGTTCTTTATAAAGTCTGTTTATAGAAATTATTTATAAAATAAACAAATTATAAACGACAACAAATTTTCATGATGAAATATGATCGCGTTGATACAGTCAAGCCATTTCAATTAGAAAAATATACTTTGCAAACAAAATTTCCAGGTTGTTATTATTTTGTTAATATTATTTGTTTACAACAATTAGATTAGATATTCTGCTATTTATTTCTATTTTTTAGAAACTTAGACATTTTATTTTTTTGTATATAATTATATCTGATAAATTTATGATTAAGTATTGAAGATTATGAGTAATAATAATATTATCGATTTACTTGCAGAATGAACTGTTTCGTTGTAAATTAACTTTTCAGTTGAAGATTTTTAATTTCGTGTTATAAATGTAACTGCTTTTAACAAACGCGTCTTTGTAATATGGAAATTAATTCTTTTTGGTTTAGAAGTCTAATATTATATTTTACATTTTTAATGAGATTTAATTATTGTTTTTGTTGAAAAAGTAATTTACTAAAAAATCTTTTTTGAGTGACAAATCCACTGTTACATTTCACGATAATAATTTGCGATTTTTAGTTAATAATTCCACTACTCGGTTTAAAGTTAAACTAATTTGTAAAAAATTCATCGTTCTATTTAAAAATTCTACAGTTAGGTCATAAATTAATTTTTTTGCTGAAAATTCATATTTTAGATTTAAGAATATTACTGTTTTCTGGAAAACTCTTGTTTTTGGCTTGAGAATTTAATAATTTGATAGAAAAATAATGTATTTAGTTGAAAATTAATTTTTTTAATGAAAATTAATATTTTTGGGTTGGCAAATTACATATTTTCGTAGAAAATTTATTCATTTTAGCGGACATATTTTTCTTTTTTAATTTAAAGTCTTACTTGTTTGAAAATTAAAACATTTTGTGGCTAATATATTAACTCTTATACTTTTCTATAAGGATTCATCCTTTTTGGTATAAAATTTTAATTTTTTAATTTAATTCACCAAATTTTTTAGAAAAATGAAGTGTTATGTTAACCAAAAAAGGTAAATTCTCATAAAAAAAAAAATAATTATTGATATTTTAAGCAGAAAAGATTTAAGTTACAAATTGAAAACAGTTAAGTTAATGGAAAAAAATGAATGGATTTTAAATAAAACTGTTAAAGCTTAAATCTAAAGAAATTAATTTTTTTTAAACAGTTGAGTTTTTACTCAAGAAGGAGCAAATTCTTGAATAAGAAGATAAATTTTAAAATTTTTAAGAAATTAAAAAAAAATGTTTGAAAATTTTGAGAATTGTCAACAAAATAAATGAAATAATAATCAAATAATATTTTTCAGCCGGGAACACATTTTTTGACCAAAGCGTTGTATTTTTAATTAAAAAGAGTGAATTTGAATGAAAAAAAGAAGAGTTGTTTCTAAAATATTCCTAACTTACGGAACAGAATCGCTTGAAAAATTATGAATTTTATTCTCAAACGTATTCAAAATATGAAAAAAAACTTTTTCTTTAGTGTACATTTTATTATTTTTGACGAAATTTATAACTTGGCAGGAGAAAAATGAATTATGACAATAAATTCATTAGAAATTCAAAAATACTAGGAAGTTTTTACTTTTAAAATTTAATATAATAATAATAAATAATAATAACTAATAAGAATGTAAAATTTATGAATAAGAAGATAAATTTTAAAACTTTTAAGAATTTTGAAAACAATTTTTGAAAATTTTGAAAATTTTCAACAAAATGAGAGAAATAATAATCAAAAAAGATTTTTCAGTGGGGAACACAAATTTCGGCTAAAACGTTGAATTTTAAACCAGCAAGAGTGAATTTTTATGCAAAAAAGGAGAGTTTTCTTTAAAACAGTTATAGTTTCAACTTAAAAATACAAATTTACAAGAGAAAATAAAAAAATTAAATAAAAATAGTGAGCTACTATTAAATCACTTTATATATATATATATATATATATATATATATATATATATATATATATATAAAATAAAAA
>JAAAKG020082818.1:0-16720 GCA_010014905.2 Druon quercuslanigerum | reverse complement strand
CTAACCCCGTCTTCCTCATATTGCAGTTCCCCTTTGCCATTTCTCACGTTGACAGCTTCTGTACTTTTAATTCCCTTGAATCAAATAAATATCTTTATTAATTCGAATAAACATATTTTGAACAAATGAATTCTTTAATAAAAGTCAATTCTTTGTTAAAATCAAACAAATGGTACTAAACAAATTATTTGTTTAAATCAATAAGGAAAATATTTTTTATTTCATAAAATGAAATAAACCTTTTTTAATTGAAGCAAACAATATGTTGCATTCAAGTATATGCATTCAAACAAACATTTTTCTGAGTGTGGAAAAATGTTTACTATTAAAAGCAGAATTTTTAAATATTATTCAGTGCTCAAAAAAAGCAATAAATATTTGGAGGAATCCTTAGGTCAGTTTTAAGATATTACTGTTGAAAGTAAGCCCTCCAAATTTTATCAATTTGTCGTAACCGTTTTCAAGTTATCGTGTTCACAAAAAAGACTGACATACACACATCCGCCCATCCACATATCCACACAAACATCCGGACAATTGTTGAAAACATTGAATTACACATTTTTTAATTAAGGAACGTTTAATTAAATAAATTAAATTTTTTGTTTGAAAATGTGACCATTACGAAGCTTCGTCTATGAGGAAGTAAAAACTGCTAGATGTTCATTTCTCGCCATCAAAGAATTTCAGCGACCTATAAACATTGTTCTTTTAATTTGTTAAAATAAGGACTATCTTTCGCCTTTAGGAGAAAAAAACGTTTTTGAAAATAAAATTAAAATCAACATTTGCTGTTTCTCCCAATGCCTCATGTAAAAATTATGTATAAAATTTATATTTGAAGTTTTGCATTTAAATAATATACCTTTTACCTAAATAAAATGAATATGAGTATTATATTTTTTTATAAAATTGGTCATTTTGTATAATCTTGAAAAAGTTCGAAACATACGTGGAACCTTTTTTAAGAAAGAAATAATTGTTTAAAGTTTCAAATTGTAAAAGAATATTTTATGATTATTATATATGAGTCTAAGCCATATAGATTCCAATCTACTTTCGTAAATAAAAGTTCCATGTGTATCCCCAAAGCTATCGAAATGATGAATCTACAAGAACTTTATCCGAGAAAAAAATTGTAGATACATTTATTTTTGCCCGTTACATAATAATCGTTCATTATTCTTATTTTTACTTAGCCATATATATATTTTTATTATTTAAAGAAAATAATAGGTACTTTTCAGTCGAACCCTACAGAGGAAGCAGAACTCTAATCATTCTAATCAGCAGTCTAAATCTTAACGATTATTTTTTTAATTTAGCAATATTCAAAATGCTCTAACTTTTAGAGCTCAAACTTCCTGAAAAAAAGAGGAATGGCTTAAAAATTTTATTTTCCCTAATTGGCCGAAACTATTGCTGACAAGTTTTAGGAACTCTTGAACTATGCTAAATTAAATCGCAAGTATTAACATGATAAAGGTCTTGAAATTGAAACTTTTTTAGCTCTTCATGGATCTTGTGATTATCTTGACTTTTCTATATATAAAAATATGAAATAAGTGAATTTGTTTTTAATATTATTATATTTTCAGATGCCTTGCCACTTCATACAGTAGAACGTATTTCACAATTTCAGTTTTAAATCCTTGAAATTAGAAGCCGTACTAATTTAAACATTTACATTATGATAATATGAACCGTATACAATTAAGGTATCAGCTGTCATTAATTGGCTTATAAAAATGGATAACCTGGAAGAAGTAAAATTCAAGAAAATAAGAATCTTATTCGTTATATGATAAAATAAACTATACAAAGATTAATGGTATTATCGTATAGGATTGCTCAAATCTAGAGTTCTTATTGATAGCAAATAAATGGTCTAGAAACAAATATAAAATTTTTCCAAATCAGCAAGTTTTAAATTGTAGCCGATATAGTAATTAAAAAAGTTGGTAGAAATAAAAAATATGAAAAATAGACCATTTAATTTTATGAACGCAGTTACTTAAGATTTTTAGGTGATGAGGTACGATGAGGAGGAGCAATTGTAAATCTTGTAAATAAGTTGCGTCAAATCTATTATCATAAGATATTAACAAGTCACTGCTTAAAAATGGCAAAACAAGAATAATTTACACGTTTAATCTCTTCCACCTTATTTTTTATTTCAATAATATTACTTTGAGTATTTGTTCAAACACAGAGAGTGTACAAAATTCGTTTTAAAAAAGCGATAGCTCACTTATACCATATAAGAATATACATGATAACATTAACACACTGATAGCCACTTTAAAGGAAAAAAACCGACATGCGAAATTAAAATATCTTAGGAAAGTAGATATATATCCCCCCCCCCATAAATATATTTTTTAAATGTGTATATAAATGAATGTACACACTTATGGAGCGTTAAAATAATCATTCGATTCATCATTCTTGGAAAAATGAAGAAATTTGTGGCTATACTGTTCCTCTCATCAGCGGTGTTCCTTAATTCAATTGGTAAATATAACTTTTTCCGCCTGTTTTATTCTAAGAATTCATAATTAATTATTTTCTATGACTCTTCCAAAAACAATACTTGCTCTAAAATTTTATAATAAGCTTTTTAACAAATCAAAAAATATTCTTACACGAATTTTTAATATGTTGTTGAAGGTGTCCAGAGATGCATGCCACATGCATGTCCAGAAACGCATTTTTAATAGGCATTTAATAGGGATATTACAGAAATAAAATTAAAATGTTTTCAAAAAGGTTATCATTTATCATTTAACTCTTTACAGAGGGTACTTACTTTCTTCTATTAGGTAATATCCTAGTTTGTAGTTCTCTATCTGTGCAACACACTTTATATTTTGAAACGTAATTTTTTTAATTCAGGGGTGAAAATATCTATGGTATTTGAAAAAGGCACATTATAAATTTGCTACCCCCTATAGAGGGTGGGTTTTCATTTTTTAGGGCACCATTGTCAATAAAATTAGGGAAGATTTATTTTTAGTGGGATGCCTACGAACGAGAAATGGACGAGAATGAGAATGATTCTCGTTTTAATATTCTAATTCTCGTCTCGTCTCGATTAAACGATATTACCGCAGTATGATCAAAAACCATCAGGAACTAAATTACATACAATTATTTTAATATTTTATTTGTGAAAGAACAATAATGCTGAAAATCATTCGCAAAAACAGCAATATGAATGAAAATTTATGAGCTAAAATTAAAGTATATCCTCTTGGACTAAAGAATCCATAAGCATTTAAGCAACGTGAATATCATATCTGTCGAAATCATAAATCTACAGAATTTACAAAATCATTCGCAATCCCATTGTGAAAGGTATTACAAAAACGAAATCTCCTGGAGGATTTAGAAAAAATTTTCGATTTTTAATTTTTAAAAGATATATTCGCATCTTTTTTTTCTCAAGGCAAAAAGTTGTAAATTTTTTAGTTTAAAAATTAAAGCCAAAAAACTTACTTTTTTGAAAAAGTCGATTTTAATACATTTTTCACTGCAACTCGTGCTTTGTTCATCAGTTTTTGGAATTTTTGAAAGAAATTTTCAGCAGATATACCTTAGGGTATTCTTCGATTCATAGAGGAACAGGTTTTAAAAATAAACATTTTGAAAATTTTTTAATAATTTTTTTCTAATGCTCAGCGTGATTCGGACTTTTGTAACTTCCAGCGTTTCGGTTATCGAGCGAATTTGGAGCAAGCAAAAACTTCTGGCGACAACAATGCGAAGAAAACTATGATAAAGTTTTTTGAAAAGTTTTAGATCAAAATAATTAATATTTTAGGAGTAGTGATGATTCTAGCTAATGTCAGCGCTGGAGTTTTCAAATGTACTATAGACTCTGGGGCTTACCGCCGCCGCCGCCATGTAAATTTAAGAAATTCTAATGTTACCCAATGTTTACACCTGCATTTGGCTTAAATCGTAAGTGACCTTGAACATTCGCATTGTAAACAAACCTATGCTAAAGTTCATTGAACTTTTTCTAAATCCATTTTTGGGTCCATTTTAAAATAAAAACAGATCAGTTAGTCCTTATTCACTAGACAGTTCACATCTGAGTGTGAAGATTATATTAAATCTAGTTTAAATGTTTTTCGCCTAATAAAAGTGATTTATTAAAAAAGTGACGATTTTTCATTTTACATTAAAATGGAAAATATACCGCAAGCTTTTCGAGGTAGAAAAAGAAAAAGAGACGGAAAGTATTTGAAAAATAAATCAAATTGATGAGTGTTTTTTCAAATTACTTTCGTTATATTGTCATTTACTAAGAGATTTAATTAATATCGTATTAAAATCAAAAACTCTCTAGCGAGCAAATGTGGCGCGGCGATAAGCCCCAGAGTCTATAGTACACTCGAAAACTCCAGCGGTGACATTAACTAAAACCACCACTACTCCTAAACTATTAATGATTTTGATCTAAAACTTTTTACAAAACTTTAGTATAGTTTTCTCAGTATTTTTGTCACGAGAAGTCTTTGCTTGCTCATAATTCGCTCGATAAACGAAAAGCTGGAAGTTACAAAAGTCCGATCCACGCCGAGCATAAAAAAAAATTAATAAAAAATTTTCAAAATGTTTATTTTAAATTTCGGTTCCTTTGTGAAACAAAGAATACCCTAAGGTATATCTGCTGTAAGTTTCATTCAAAAATTCTAAAAACTAACGAGCAGAGCACGAGTTGAAGTAAACAATGGATTAAAATCGACTTTTTCAAAAAACTAAGTTTTATGGCTTTAATTGTTAAACTAAAAAAGTAACAACTTTTTCTCTAAAGAAAAAAATATGCGCAATCAAATTTTACATCCATATATATCTTTTAAAAATTAAAATTTGAAAATTTTTTCGAGAATATTTTATGTGTTCTTATTGCATCCGGGCCCTTAATTGTGCTAAAAAAATTTTAACATTATTTAATTTTAATTTAGCCTTTGGAATATGGTAAATAAAAACACAGATACAACTGAAATGTTCGATATTCGACTATTAATTTTTTTTGAGATCTTATGCATCTCATAAATAAAAAGTTATATTTACTTAAAAATTAAAAAATCATCCTTTATAACTGATAATTCAACTCGTTGGTTGAAAGTTGAACTGTTTGATTAAAAATTCATCTTTTAAGACTCATAATTTCAGTTGAAAATTGTTCTCTGTGGACTCTTAAAATTAAAATTTACCCACACATTATATTTTTAGTTAAAAATTGATCTTTTTTAGTTTCAAAATTCAAGTATTTGTTTGTAAATTGTTGTAATTTGTTTAAAATTTGTCTTTTTTGGATGAAAATTTAATTATTTCATCAAAAATGTAATTATTTTTTAAATATTCTAAAAGTTTGTTAAAAAATCATAATTTTTAAATTCTTGAAAGTTTAAGAATGTTCTTGACATTTTCTTTCTTTTTTGAAGAAATTTATTTTTTTTACTATTGTGTCGAAGGTTCCTCTTTTTGGTTTAAAAATTCATCTCTTTTGGTATAAATATCATCACTTTTGGTTAAAAATGCAGATGGTTATTAAAAATTAATCTTTTTCGGGCAATAAAGAAACCTTTTGGCTGAAAATTCACATTTTCGGCTTTTAATTGAAAACATATTTGCTTGCTTGAAAATTTAATTATGTTGTCGAAAATTCGTTTATTTTCATATTGAAAATTCTTTCAATTACAAATTTAATTATTGGTTTTTGGTGGAAATTGTATGCTTTCTAAAAAGCACAAAATTTAAAAATGTAGTTAATAATTCATAAATTTTGTTAAAAATTCGTTCTTTGTGATAGAAAATTAATCCACCTGCTTTAAATTTAACTATAAGATGGAAAATGGTGCATTTTGTTGAAGATTCGCCTTTTTGTTTATATTTGTCACTGTTGTCACAAGATTAATATCTTTTTCTGTTGCAATATATACTATATATATTTTGTACTGCTAGTTGAATCGGCATCTCGATTAGTGTAAAAGTAAAAATTTTCCCAAGCTATTTGTAGCTTCATAAGGTACTAAAACTTTTTTAGCTTTCTCTTTTTTTATTCCACAAGTTCAGTATCCATTACTTCACGGATATAGGTTTACTCGAGTAAGGAACGAGTATTGAGGAATCGTGGTCTGCCTGTAATTCATTTTGGGATCGGAAAATTAATTGGAATCATACAATGTACTGAGTCGTAAATTATTTGAAACCTTTTAATCCAACTATTACTGAAAATTGATACTTGGGAAGAGTACAAATATATTTGTGATTCTGAAGGATTTTTTTTTAAATAGTTAAATAGGCGATTAAATTCTGATTCACACAGAAAAAAATGTCTGCAAATTAGCCTTTGTCTTATAAAGAAATTCAATGAACAGATGGACAAATATCTTAATTGCCAATTTTAAAAACATTCTTTTAGCTCAACATCCATCAATTTTATAAACAATTAATGTAAATAAATGTAAATTTTTGTAATGACTCAACGCGAATTGTAACACCATAACTGCTTTTTCTTATTTCTTTGTATTGCATGTTTTCAAACGCTACATGTTTCTTAATAAATACTTTATTAGGAATCTTCTGTTGTTTTTTGTTTATGAAAATACCACCCTTTAATTGACAATAAGACATTTTAACTCTAAATGTTGGACTCCTAAGCATTTCAGATTTTTTTAATGAAAGCGTAAGCAATTTTTAATTCGAACGTTCAATAATTTACACGTATAAAATTATAACTTTCAATTCTTTTCAATTAAACAATTAAACAATTTAAAATTAAATTGAACAACAGCCTATGATTTTCAGTTCTATTGATTGAAGAATAATTAAATAAGTTTTTCAATATTCAAAATTATATCATCCTGAGCACTTTGAAGTTAGAAACATTAAAAGTTTATCCTTTTTAATTTTGCTCAACACCGAACACTTTTCTAAGCAGGGTTCAATTATTAAACTTGAGCTGCTGGATCGAATAAGGGCACATAAACTTATTTCCCCGGGAGTGGGAAGGTCCTTGGAAGCTTTCTAAAATATTTTCGAATTTTAATTTTGGAGACTATATATAGATGTAGAATTTAATTGCGCATCCTTTTTTCTTAAGAAAACAGTTGTAGCTTTTTTATTTTTTGAATTAAAGCCAAAAAAATGACTGAAAATTTTCAGATAATGCACTTCGAAATGTCTTTCGACTGTAGAGTGAAAGGAATTTCAAATTGATTTTTAAAAATTGTTGTTAATTTTTTTCGGATGCGTAGCGCTTATCGGACTTCTATAACTTTCAGCGTTTCGTTTATCAAGTTAATTTTATGGAACCAAAAACTTCCAGCAAGAAAGTTGTTAACAACAGTACATAGAAGTTTTCTGGAAAATTTGAGCCCAATCGCAATGATATTCAAGAAATTATAAACGTCTCAAGTCGATAGCGGCTAGATTACTCGCGCACGGGCTGTATCGAGTCTCAGATCCGATTTAAAATACAGTTTACCGGCGCCAAAAATAAAAACTAATTAATTAATCAGGTAGTAGACTATGTAAAATAAATTATTTATTCAATATTATTTCGAGAAATATTTCAACCAATAAAAAATTTGGGGAATTAAGAATCCGTTGAATCTCAACTATTAGACGTTTATATTTTGTTTTACTTTTGTACAGTTTTTATCTTAAAAATAGAAAAATTGTATTGTACATAATATTGAATGAATAAATATTTTACATTATGCACTATTATTGATTTATGCATAATACTTTAATATTATCAGATTATTTGATTAGTTTTTAGTTTTGGCGTCAGGGAACTCTATTATGAGCGGATCTGAAACTCGCTATAGTCCGCGCACGAGTCACCTAGCCGCTATCCTATTGAGACGTTAATAATTTCTTGAATATCCATTCGATTGGTTCAAAATTTTCTATAATAATTCTTTGTATTGTCGTTAACAACTTTCTCGCTGGAAGTTCTTTGTTGCATGAAATTCATTCGATAAACGAAACGCTGGAAGTTAGATAAGTCTGATAAGCGCCACGCATCAAAAAAATTAACAACCATTATTTTTTAAATAAATTTTTAAATTACTTTTGCTCTATCAGTAGAAGGACATTTCTTACTTAATTCTCTGATTTTAATTATATTTTTTAACTGAATGGCTTTAAAATTGAATATTTTAGACAGAAACAACATTTGAATGGAGTTTAAAATTAAATAGAAATGTTTAATTATTATGAATCTATTAAAGATGAAATAATTTTTTTACCAACGAAAAATTCATAATATAGAAAAATACCGAAAATTTAAGTATCGAAAAAAATATATTCCATAAATTTCAAATTGTCGACAAAAATAAAACTGTTTAAAATATTTATTAAAGAATCTGAAATATTTCGAATGTGAAATTGACGAAATTCGTACAATTTAGAAGTTTTAAATTGACGTAATATTTCAAACGATGAAATTTCAAATTTCCGAAAATTCCGTATGTCGTTTTGTCAATTTTAAACTGTACGTATTTAAAATAAAAATTTTTAACGGATCGAAAATATTTTCTAGTTTCGTTGATTTTCACTGTGGGTATATTTAAAATTCTTTTGTAATCATTATCGGCAGTTAAATTTTTTAGAGTAATTTGAGATTTTAGAAATTTATTTTTTTCGGAAAAATTTATATTTTACTAATTATATTATCGTTATTATTCAGAATTCGAGATTTTGCTTTTTCTTGAAATCAGGCCATCCTATCTAGAATCTGGAAATTATTTAAAAAATTTTAATAGCCTATAAGGTTTAATTTTCTTGTTTATATTTGTTTAAGTAATAAGTCTATCGTATTGAAATTTACGTTTACAATTGAATAAACTTTTTCTACTGGAATATACCAAACTTTAAGCTAATTTAAGTTTAATATTTTTAAAAAAATTTAATTTTCAACAAAAAATTTTAGTTTTTAGACAAATTATTGAATTTTTAACTTACAAATATAACTTTGCTAACAAATATTTGAGTTGACCTATACAAAGATGAGTAAATTCTTAAACAAGAAGAATTATCTGAAAATCAAAAAAGACGAATTTTCAAAAAAATATATAAATTTTTAATATAAAGGTTATTTTCAAATAAGAAAGATAAATTTTTATTGAATTGTTTTTGAACAAAATAATTCAGTTCTCAACCAAAGAGAACAATTTTGCATTAAAATGGTAAATCTGCATCTAAAAACATTATTTTTGATTGAAAAAGATGAATTCTCAATACAATAATTTTATTTTCAACTAAAAAAGATACATTTTTAATTAGATGAATCTTTAGAAAAAAACAAATTAAGTTTTTTTTAACAAAGTTTGACCTATAAATTAAATTTTTTAACCAAAAAGACAATTTTCAACGAATATTGATTTTTCAGTCAAGAAAGAAAAAAAAGTTTATCCAAAAAGTTAATCTTCAACCAATTAATTAAGGTATAAAAAAAGAGGAAATTTTTACCAAAAAGAGTTAGTTTTCTACCAAGAAAGACAAATTTTCATATAAAAAAGATTAATTTTCAAACAAAAATTGAAAAGTTGCATTGACACGTGAAGAATTAATTTTTAATAAAAAAAATGAATTTTAAACAATGTAATTTTGAAACCCTTGAATATATATATTTTTTAAAGAAGAATTCTCAACACACTAATTTCGTTTTCAACCAAAGAAATGAAGGTTATATTAAAATGATGAATCTTCAAAATAATTTTTTTTAAATAAACTTCCTTAAATTTTATTAAAGTAGTTAAAGCTTCGATTCGGGAAAATAGCTTTTCTAAACAAAAATGGAGTAGTTACATTTTCAATTTCAAAAAATTTAATTTTTTCACACAAAAAAAAAAGAATTTTCAACAAAGCAGTTAAATTTTTTAATTGAAGAGATAAATTTTTAATGAAAATAATGAATCTGCAACTAGAATATTAAAATCTTCAGTTAAAAAAGAACATTAATTTTCCACCAGAAAAAAAACTAATTTTCAACTTCACTCAAGTAAACTATTTTTCTTATTTAAAAAATAATTTCAAATTAACAGTTATTTAAAGTGGATCTTTTAAAAACTCCCTGAATTTTACAACAATTTTTTTAAATCCCTGACTTTGCCTTGAATTTACAGACCAATCGAATTTCAAGACTTTTCCCGGATTTCCGAGGTTTCCCTGACATGTTTCATGGCATGCAGCATTAAACTTTAGTTCAATATATTGACATCAAAAATGATTAGATTAACAAAATTTAACTAAATTGTTGATAAAGTGTTAAAAAATCAGAAATAAATAAAAAAGCTCTGTAATCTTTTTGATTGTAGTCTTGTAATTTTCCACCATGATAAAATTAATAATCTGCTGTTAAAATGACGTGTTTTTTTACTTTTACACCATAAAAAAATTATAAATTAAATTAAAAATAGGGAGTTGTGAATTACTATATACATGCACCTTTCAATAAACGGTTCAGCCAGAACTTTTTCAGATTTTTCCAAATAAAAAAATACAAGGACATTTATAGGTTATCAAGGATTTACAGAATGCTAGGCCCGTTTCCAGAATGCTGAAACCTTTCATCACTTATTTTCTTTAATATTGTAATCTAAGCAATAAAAATCTATACAATCATTAAGACTGAAAATAAATAAGCGAAGAATAGAAACCTTTTATAAAAGACTTGTGTTAAACATATTTTTAAAAATAATACACGTTTTGACTGAAACGTATTCTCTTTTTTAACCTTCGACAAAAGCCACGACAATCTGTAACCATATTGATGGATCTGCATATAAATAGCGGTATAAAGTAGGTGCAGACAGGTGATGGCAGCTGGGTAAAGGGATTACGGAGTTCTAAAACGACAGGATTTGCTCGAGCTCGAGACAGTAACTTGTCCAATACTTTTCTTCACATTGCGTATCGACACGTTCGGTAAACCGATTTTATATCCTAGCTTTAGAAGGTTATTTTCACTATGAGGAAGAAATTGGCTTTGCTCACGCACTGAGCATGAAAAGAGGAACTGAGAGGAACTTAAACTTGTCCATAAAGGTGGTAACGAGAAACATTCTAAATGCATGAACACGATTAACGGAGGGTGTTAAATATGTGTTTTTCGTTATTCAGAAACAATGTATTTAGATTATTATATTATTAAATATATATTGAAAATTAATATTCCATGAGATCGATTGACGCAAGCACTATTAAAAATCACTGCTGGCTTTGAATCACGATAACTGAGCGGAAAAAATGATAGGAAATTTAAAAAAAACAGTTGGAAAGCTTATGAAATTCCACGTCTATTAATGTAAAAAAGATTTTGTTTTGATCTGCTGAAGAGAATACAGCACGCGATAAGTTTTTTTTTTAATTCTAGATTTTCTAAAATTTTGTACGTTGACTTCAACTTTTAGGATGACCTAGGAAAACAGTTGCAAAAATCTGAAAACTATGCGACATAGAGCCTGAAATTTTACCTTTAATTTAAGCTAAAGAAACTTCAAATATCTTCATCGGTTCGCAAGATACGATTAAAATTGTTCAATCATATCTGAGTTGAGTTTTAGTCGACGATCATGGTCCTCGGCCGGTCTGCTGCTCGCTTCCTTCGTTGAGGCAGGACCGAATAGGCCACGCACAGAGGTGGTGCTTGATTGGGGCTCTCTTATACTTTGGATTCTGCTCATCAGTAATTTTTATTTTAAATTATTGTAAATTTTTAAAATTATTAATTGCTTATTTTAATAATTTACAATTTTTTAAATTCAGAATTATCCCCATATTAACAAATAAAAAAATAATTAACAGTTTTTTTTATTTCTTAAAATTTTTATGAACTAGAATATTAATAAAAATGTAAATATATTGTTACGGGAGTAAACCATTTTTCAAATGAATAAAACATCTAAATTTTTAATAAATTTTTTATATGAAAAACACTCAAAAATATTAAAAGTGAATAATAATGGAATTTCCAAAATAAATTAAATATAAAACTGTGTGTAGGTGTAATGGAAATTATATTTTCAATTTCTGATCAGTAGTTTATTATTTTCCTTTACAAAAACATTTTTCTTACACAAACAAGTCGCTCATTATTTAATTTTTCGATAAACTTTCCATAAAATAGTTGAGTTTTTAAACCGACACTGAATTTTTAACAAAAAAGTTAGCTTTCTACCAAGTGAGTAATTTTTTTGATAAATGGTTAATGTCTCAACTAAATAGATTAATTTTTTAACAACCTAGTTAAATTTTCAACAAAAAGATAAATTTTCAATTTAATACTTGCATTTTTGACCAAAAAATATAGTTTATATGACGCTACGAATTTTCAAAAAAGAAATACATCTTTTATAAAAAACAATTGAATTTTTAAGCCAAAAAAAAATTCAAACGAAAAAGTTAATTTTTAACTGTATAGTTTTAATTTGAAATAAAAAATTGTTGAATTGATCCAAAGAGAACGAACTTTCAGAAAAAATGTAGAACCTTTTACAAAATACTTGAATTTTCCATCCAATATAGTGGAATTTTTGAATAGAAAAGATTAATTTTTGAATAAAAATTCAAATTTTCAATCAAAAATGGAATAGTTATACTTTGAGTAGAAAAAACTAATTAGATTTTCTATTTCAACATGCAGTTTAAACTAAAATGAAGAGTGTTCACAAAAAAAAGAGAATTCCTAAAATTTTGTACATCGACTTCAACTTTTAGCATGACCTAGGAAAATTGATGCAAAAATCTAAAAATTATACGACATAGAGCTTAAATTTTTGTCTTTAATTTAAGCCAAAAAAAATTTAAAAATCTTTATCGGTTCCCGAGATACGATAAAAAATGTTTAAACATATCTGAGTTGAGTTTTAGTCGACGATCATGGACCTTGGCCGGTCTGCTGCTCGCTTCCTTCGTTGAGGCAGGACCGAAAAGGCCACGCACAGAGGTGGTGCTTGATTAGGGCTCTCTTATACTTTTGATTCTCCTCATCAGTAATTTTAAGTTAAAATTATTGTGCATTTAAAAAATTATTCATTGTTCTTTTAATTATTTACAATTATTTCAATTCAGAATTATTCCCATAAAAAAGAATAAAAAAATAATTACCAGTTTTTTTTTATTTCTTAAAATTGTTATCAACTAGAATAATAATAAAAATATAGATATATTGTTACAGGAGTAAGCTGTTTTTCAAACGAATTAGGCAGCTAAATTCTAAATACATTATTGTATGAAATAATAATGGTATTTCCAAAATAAATTAAATATAAAACAGTGTGTAGGTGTACTTAAAATTATATTTTCAATTTCTAATACGTCGTTTATTATTTTCCTTTACACAAACAAGTCGCTCATTATTTAATTTTTCGATGATTAAAATTACAATTAAGCACCACCTCTGTGCGTGGCCTATTCGGTCCTGCCTCAACGAAGGAGGCGAGCAGCAGACCGGCCGAGAACCGTGATCGTCGTCTAAAACTCCTCTCAGATACGATTTAACATTTTTAATCGTATTTTTTTTGGCTTAAATTAAAGATAAAAATTTAAGCTCTGCGTCGTATAATTTTTAGATTTTTGCAACAATTTTCCTAGGTCATGCTAAAAGTCGAAGTCGAGGTACAAAAATTTAGAAAATCTATAATTTTTTTTGAAACTTATCACGTGCTGCATTCTCTTGAGCACATAAAAAAATCTGTTTCACGTTACTAGACGTGGAATTTCATAGGCTTTCCAACTGTTTTTTTTTAAATGCCCTATCTTTTTTCTTCACTGAGTTATTTATAAAAATTGCTAAAAGTAAACATATTATTTATTTAATTTCAATGTGTAATATTTTATGAATACAAAAATTAAATAAAAATACTTCTTCCATGAAAATTTAGGTAACATTCACAACTCAATTGAAAGAAATCATAAAATATTCATAAGCAAAACCTTTAGATTGGAAACGAATCACTTGTTTAGTGTCTATGTTTAAAATGTTGTATTTTCAGATTAAAAAATAATCTATTTTCTCAAGAATAATTATATGCAAAAGAGCATGAAAAAGATTCAATTATTAAAAAACAGATTTCCAAACTATCTCACTTTACGGCTCAATAGAGACATAAATATAAACCGAAAAGAAAAAAGAGGGAGAAAAAAGGAAAAAGTCAACTAAAACCTACCTCTAACTCTTTCCCTTTGTTCGTCGCTTTTATTTTAATGTTAGCAATTTTTAGAAATGTATTATGTTTGGATTAATAATTTTTAATATTTTTGATAATATAATAATCTCAATATAGCGGTTCTGAATCAACCAAAAAAAAGTATGATCTGGGCAGTATGATATTTTTTCCTCAACATTCATGATTTTACATATTTTCAGCTTTTTATGATTATTATACAAAACATTTTTGTGTCATACATTAAAATATGTGCATTTTCTTATTATGTACCATTGAGTACCTTTACATTTTTATCAATATTTTATTTTTATTATTTATATTGTTTTATGTTTGTTTCTGATATAATCTCTGTCTGTTGTTAGATTTTTATTATTTTTTAATGATTTACTTTATATTTTTATTCTTTTTATTTGGTATTAATTTATAGAGATAGATATTTTGAATCTTTCATAGTATTAAATAAAATAATATGTAAAAAACAAGTTTTGATGAAATTCGTAAAAAATTCATTTCTTTTGGAATCCATTTTGAAATTTTGGTAAATATGTGTCGTTTTAAAAGTGGTCTCGATCAGGATAAATTAGTGTCTCTAAGAATTTCTCTTTCTGTTTTTGAAGTTAGTTTGCGTCGAGATTTTACACGCTGCAGATCAAATATTTCATTTTTGTCCTGTTCGTTTTTATTCATTTTGTGTGAAAAAAATATATAAACTAGACTTTTTGAAGTGCTTTTTATTAAAATAATCTTAATAAATAATAGGACATTCTAGTGTGTGTTTCTAAGCAGCTGCAAATGAACACAGGGAGTTAATCATTTTTTATGCATAATTACTAATATAAAGACAAAGTTGGCTTAAAATAAATAATAATAAATTAATAAGCAAATAAGATTGTGCTAGAATTTGAATGTTTTTCGGTATGTATATATATATATAATGGTTTTCATTGAAATTAATAGCAATTGGGGTAATAGGATTCGTGTTATTAGAGGGTATGTGAAAAATATAAAAGAATTTTATATTGTTAGAAAAAAACTAAGATTCATTGAGTGTTTCCTAAAAAGATTTTTGACATAACAAACGAATTAGTTTTTACTTAAGAAACAAAAGAAATAAAGAAAAATTAGATATAAATACTGAACAAATTTTTAAAAATCTATCTTAAGTTTGACTAATTAAGAATTTTTCCTCTAATTTTAATTAAAAATGAACCATTTTTATTGAACAATTATTTTATCACTAAAAATATAGACTATATTAGAAAAAAATATATATATATAATCTAGCTTCGACCGAACCATGTTTTTACGACCAAAGAGATTATAAAAATCAGGACTCACTTTTCACATGGCCCTACAGTCTCATAAAATACCGATTTCCAATAAAGTATCGTACATCACTCGCAGGTTTAGACAGTTTCTCACGCGGAGTTCAATTTTCACAAGGACGACTGGAAACATTAATCTTCTTGTGAAGACATGTCTAGTACTCCTTGTTATGTAATATACTATAATCTTTAACACGTGATTTTAAGAACATACTGTTTTTAATCAAGTTTATTATTAGGTCTACAAATTAATTCTTGTAACTCTTTTTAATTTTTTTAATTAAGTCTTGTAACTCTGGATCAAACTTGAATTTTTTCTGTGTTAAGGTAGTGCTAAAGGGCGAATCTTAAATTTCAAAATACAATCTAATAGGCGGCGGCCCTGCGGACTCAACCTCTGGAATTATTAGTAAATATAATCGCGTGCGAAAAGGAACATTTTGATTACTGCATTTTTTTTCATTTCAATTAAAAAATTATAATTCTGAATTTTTAAAAACCACTTTAAATCAATTCTATGCATGCCCTCTCCTAAGAGTGACTCAAAAAGAATCCAGTTCCTTGTTTCTTTTCGGAAGCCATTGTATTGACTAATGATTTTTGAGGTTAGGTCCGCAAGGCCGCCACTTATTATACTGTTTTTGAAAGCTAAACATTCGTCCTTTAAAACTACGTTTGACAGTATCAATACCTGCATTTTTCACAAAATATTTGAGTTTTCACCCAACACTATAAATTTTTAACAGAAAAGTTCATTTTCTACAAAGTCAATAATTTTTCAAAAAAAGAGTTTAATTTTTAACCAAAAATTTTATTTTTTTACTTTAACTTTCTAGATATCTCATTGGTTTAAAAAAAAGTTTCCAACCCCAAATAAAATAATTACATTTTCAGTTTGAAACATCAATTTTCATAAACGAAAAAAAAGAACTTTTTACCACTGTAACTGAAATTAAAGATACAAATTCTTAATAAAATAGTTGAATCGGCAGCGAACAAGGTAAATTAATAAAAACAGGTTAATTTTTTTATGACAAAGAAAATGAATTTTATCAAAATACATGAATTTTCAACACCAAAAAGTTGAACTTTTCGCCCGCTAGTATAGATTTTCAACAAAACATTAATTTTCTATCAAGTAGTTAATTTTTTAAATAAATAGCAGGGGCGGATCTAGCCAGCTAACTAGGGGGGGGGGGGGGG
>JAAAKG020082807.1:0-16720 GCA_010014905.2 Druon quercuslanigerum | reverse complement strand
TTCTCAAACTTCTGGCAACAGAAAAGTGCTCATCTTTAGTTCGACTAGTTTGGTCTCCTTATGTCTATTCTCCATGCTCCTGACTTTCCATTAATTATGGCACCAGTGATGTTCAGTACTGAAAATTTATAATCCGATATTTTTAAATAATATTATAAATAAATTATGAAAATAAATGCCCAGTCTGGATGTTTAAAGAATGAACAAATTTTTCTCCTAATTTTCTATAAATTATGTTCCCAATTAATTTTTTTACTTAGATTTTGCAATCAACAATTTTTTGTTATTTTTCAAAGAAATTATAAGAACGAATTCCTAGTGCGGATGCGTAAAGGCGGAAAAATGCGCCTTCTGCAAAATATCACTATTTCCATTTCATGGAGTTATTGAAAATGGCATATTCTGTTTTTTATGAGAAAGTCTTTCTTGGTATGGGCAATATTACAGTATTATATCAAACGTATATTTTAGCAATACCTATTTATAATTTTTCCACATATATTGTTTATCTTTTTAAGCAGAAAAAACATTTTAATATTGGAGATACACAATAACGCCGATATAAAAGCGATTGATTTAATAATTCCAAGAACTGCTTGCCTGCGCAGTTACACAGCCGTGTGTCAATGTATGGCAGTCGTGTGTGAGTGTGTTGCAGCGTCAACAGTGAGTTGCAACTAGTTTACAATAGACTTTTTAAGTTTCCAATAACTGCTTTAATCACAAAGCCATTGCGAGGCAACCTCTGAAACTGCCATTATATCGGCGTTCTTGTGTATAAAATGTGTTTCTTCAAATTTTTAAAACATATCGAAACGACTTATTGAACAGCTTTTAATGGCCACCATCTATACAGAAAAAATATTTATTAAAATGTTATCTTATAAACATTTCTAAAAAAGCCACAAACGAGAAAACACGCAATTTTGATTTTCGTATGTCCAATTTGCGCTTTGCTTATAGGAAGTCCAAGCTGACCAGTTGCAAGAAGCGGAATTACGTCACTGCTTTACAAATTTCGAAAATTTATAGTTCTTGTTACGACTGTTATCATACACTTCAACATGCGTTTACTATAAAGGTTATAAAATACGGTTTTATTTTATTTCATAATTTTTTTGTTAAGAAGATTGTTCAATACCCTAGAATATTTTTATTGAATTTGCAATTTAAGGTATATAACGATTCTGAGTATTTTCTGAATAATAGCGGAAAAAAGCGAAACTATAATTGCCGTGAAGAAATTGTATGCTCCGACGGTAAATACAACAGGTGGTTGAGCACAGAAGCTGACTCGTTGGGTAAGCTACAAGTTATCTTTTATCGGTAAAGAAAATATAAAAACAACACATTCGTTAAGATAATCATGATAAGACTGATTGAAAAAATCCTATCACTTATGCTTTAAGTTCTTCGTTTTGCTAAAATTTGTAAAGAGCCGAAAATTGTGGGTTCTCAAAAGATTTAATGCGGCATATGGACGCCAATGACCTTTTAAAATTTAATTTTAATTATAATTTATTAGGCAATAATTAAAACATTCATTGGATTGTTGATTGGTAATAAGTCACACAAGAGCCAAAATTTGATAATTGTTTAATAATAATTATAATAATAATAATGGATTAATTTCGTAGTCCCTAGGTCAGGGTCGAAATTATTATATTCGGGGTTAAGTGGGTTTTTACTCACAATTTATTTCACTATAAAATCAGGAATATTAAAAAAAATCTATATTTTTTACCCACCCATTAAACACTCATATAAACTTTAGGTGTTCCTTAAGAATGTTATCGACTTAAATATTGGGAAAAATTTTGTTTAATTCTTAACATTAGCTTATAAGAGCTAACTTAGGTTTTTATCTCACAATTATGTCGTAATCTTTACTGGACAAGCTTACGTAATATAGTGTATTACTAAAGATAATTTTGCTTCCTGTGACTTCAGACGTTTAATGCATGTTAGAAGCTTCAGTGAATAGTGTTTACATCGTCGCTGATAATAATGGGGTGAGCTGCCCGTATTAGTGGTTCCATTGAACCATAAAATTGCAATTTATCAAAATACAACGTCGTAACATGTAAAATTTCAATTTTAAGATTGTTCTTCCAAGTTAAGGATTTACTATACGTATCATATAATAGAATTCTTCTTCTCAGATGGATACCGTTACATAGTTATTTTTATACTTATCATGAAGAATTACACAAGAAAAATGATCATAATGTAAAAACAGTAATTGCACTGCATTTTAAAACAGTTGTCAAGATAATGTTCAATATTTCAGTTTTGCTTTTTAATTTTAATGTTAATATCACAATGACACATAATAACTCAAATTCACCTCAACATGCTGATTTTACTCAAATACCTCTATCAAAAATATCAATAACTGTCAATTCATCTTGATTTTCAGTCCCCTTTGTTCCCTTCCTAAAAAAGTAATTAGCATATTTGTAAATCACTTTTAAAATAAGTTTGAAAGATTCTGTGAAACTAGAAACTTATGAGAAAAGTTTCACCGAATTTGTATATTTTTCTTTATTACAATTATTGCGTTTGAACTTTTCTCTTGTGTGATATATTTCTACTGAAACAGGTGTTGACGAAATTGTGTATCGGTGAAATATTGGGTTTATTACCCAAATGCGATTTTGCAAAGAATAGAATGCATCGAGTCCTGGCTTCAATGCTTGCAAATTATTAGCCGGGGTCTATAAATTGCATTTTCAGCCATACCCACGGCGTTTTATGCCTAGTTGAAATATTGACATTAAGCATAACTCCTAAATACTGTAGAAAAATATTGTTTCGTGATTTTATATCAAGCTTATTCTGTACGCACTGTATACTAATAATGATTTTTCTTAAGAATAACCCATTTCTAGCTCGTAAAGGGCAACTATTACGGAAAATTTCGTCATTTCAGTATTTTATCTTTAGTCCACTAAAAAAATATTTGGTACAATTCAACTTTCCTCAAGGAAAATTTAACTTTATTTTATATGGCTGACAATACTTGAGGGCCATTTAAAAACTACGTCACGGTATTTTGAATAATTTTTCAACTTCTCCCGTTCTTTTTCACCGATATTCAGATAAAGTTTAAACCATCTAGGGCGACTTAAAAAATACTATCACCCACTCCCCTTTTAAGTCCAAACGTTTTTTTCAGTTGATAAATGCCTAAAATAAAGCACCGAAAATACAAACATAATATTTTAAAAGACTTCGAAGACCAAAATACTCTCAAAACTGGAGAAAAGGGGTGATTTTTTTACGAAAATAGAGGCATAATTTCTTTTAAATCAAAATAATGAATACAATTTAAAGGAGCTGCCATAAATTTAAAGGTGAAATCACAGTTGATTTTAATTTCACTTTTAAAGTTCCGGCAGCTTTTTTACAGTATACATACCAAGTTGCATTCAATATGAAACTTAAAAATTTTTTATTTGAAACATATTGTATTTTCAGCTGAGATGTTAAATTTCCAGGAAAAAACATATTTTCTAATAAGAGAGATAGTTTTTCAACGAAAAACTTAATTTTTAAAACTAAATAGTTGGATGTTGAAATTTCAAGAAAAAAGGCGATTTAATTACCTAGTTGTTGAATTTTGAGCAGAACAATCAAATTTTTAAACAAAAACGAAATTACTTTGACTACAAACAGTTATATTTTTTACCAAATAGTCTAATATTTAATCCAAGAACAAATTTCTTAGAAGAAGTTTGAATCTTTAATAGAGAATGCTGAATTTCTACACAAGAATTTTTCTAACAAAAGCGATTATATTTTAACACGAAAAGTAATTTTTGTAACGATGCCGTGAAAATGAAAAAGAAACTGACGACTTTTCAACAAAATAATTGTGTCTTTGACTAGCCTGGATAGTTTAATTTTTAAATACAATTATAAATCTTTAACGAAAGAAATGAATTTTTAATAAAGAAGGTCAACTTTTAAAAAAGTAGTTTAATTTTGAACAAAAAATATAATACTTGATATTTCATTTAAAAAATATTATCGACCAGAGCAGGTTCATTAAACCAAAAAAATACGAATTTGAAACCAGATGGTTGAATCTTCAAGCAAAACAGATTAATTTGTAACTAAGCAATTGCTTTTTAACAATAAATTTTTGAATATTTAAACCAAAAGGGAGAATTCTCCAGAAAATATTTGAATTTTTCACTCGAAAATATGATTTTTTTAACTAAAGAGTTTATTTTCAAGCAAAAAGGAAAAATCTTGAACAAAAAAATTTGACATTTAACCAGTCAGTTAAATTTACAATAAAGAAAATTAATTTTGTACAAAACGATGAGTTTAGAACAAAATACATTAATTTTAAACCAAATTGTTCAAATATTTACTTAAAAATATAAATTTTCAATTACAAATCAAATAGATGAATTGTCAGATTGAGAAATTGATTTTTAAACTAGAAATAAATGAATATTCAACAAACTAGTTAAGAAAAATAACCTAATTTTCAACCAATATAATTAATTTTTAACAGCGTATGTGGTTGTTTTCGGTTAAAATCGATAATTTTCAGTTTTCCACGCATTTTCACAATTAGTTATTTAAATGTATATTTTTATGTGTAACATCACATTTTGCATTAAAACCTCCCTCCTGGCCTCGTGACGTAGTTTTTGAATGGATCCTTAGATATATACCACTGAATAATTGCCTGACTATATACCGACCTTCACTACTTGCCACGTAGCTGACTACTCAGGTTGTATATACTAGTTACCCCTTCGGGGCCGTTCAAGTATTACGTAACGCACTTTGGGGGGGGGGGTTATAGCTAAGTGATCTAAGCTGGCAAAAAGTTACGTGAAAAGTTAGAAAACTGTGTTTGTTAAGGGGTGGGGGGCAGATGAGTGTCGAGACTTGTGGGAATTCGCCTTATGTTTTACTTGAAATGACCCTTTTATGATTTTAAAGTAAACTATAAAATTAGACCCCTTTCACTGTCCTAATTTACCTCTCTTCTCACACCATTAAAATTTCTGCCTATTTGAAGTTATCGAATACTTTCCTAAACACAGAAAGAAAAACCAGCTTCATCTTGAACAAAGAAATGACGTCAAAATGTACTAAAACAATATTAAACCATAATTGGTTCACATTAAGGAGTACGAATATTGAAAACAACTGAATCGCTTTAAGTTTTGACATTGTCCAAAAAGGTGAAGATAACTGAAGTTGAAAATGAATATATAAAAAAAAGTGTTTTTCTGTGCAATGTCCGTGTATATTCTGATATACACTACTGACTGTCATGCCTGATTATAACACTTACATGCACTACTGACGTTTCCATATAAAACTCTCTTTACCTTACCTCTATACCTATTGGCTGACTATTCATTGATCTGAGGGCAATTATGTAGCTTTTTCACTTCCAATTTTTCAAAATTCACGGTAATTTGAAAAAAAATGGTTTGGCAATTCAAATGTAAAAAGAGACAACCCAAGTTAATTTAAAAGTCGAAGTGACCGTGAAAAAGTTTAATAGCTATTTATTTTTAACTCGATTTCTGTGTTACTCTCTCTCTCTCTCTCTCTCTGACCGTCAGATTTATTACCCTTCGCATATGCCATTATTATTTGACAACACGTTGACCTTTACTACTTAATACATTTATTACTCTATCCACTCCCCAATCCCGTGTACTGATTTAGATGTGTAACTCATAGGGGCCTGGTTACTTTTCCTTAATGCTTGAGTGTATCTGATCATGGAGACTGACCAGAGGCTTAAAGGTAGCGACGGGTCTCCAGATCGATGTTCTGTGTGGTGGAAACTAGAAAAAACATCAAATTTGCGTTGAACACTCCCTTCCCCAGCGATGGATCTACAATTCAGATTTGACGTACAATACTGGTAAAAATTTACAAGAAAAAAGAAAGAGAATCTAAAGAATCGATCAAACAAAGGCTGCAGGTTTTGCAAATCATTATTTTTTTAAATTATTGCATTCTCATTTTAATAAAAAGGTATTGGTTTTATGTAAAATTTCTCTTTGTCAGTTTTTATCAAATCTCTACGTTTTGAGACCCCCTAAGTTAAGAAAAACGATTTTTACGAAGGTTTCGGTCTGTCTGTAGTCTGTAGTCCGTAGTCTGTATTACGTAGTCTGTACTCTGGAGCCTGGAGTCTGTAGTCTGTAGTCTGTAGCCTCTAGTCTGTAGTCTGTAGGCACGATAGCTTTCGAAAGATTGATCCGATTGGATTCTGCTTTGGCACACTTTTTTAAGGCCTCAAAAGAAAGAACAAGTTCGTGAAGCAGCTTTTTTTGCTAAAAATTTAAAAAGTGAACTCATTTTCAAAATATTTGAGACCATTTCTTTTCAAGATTTAAAAACTCTATGTACGAAATAATTAAGAATCAAAAATTCCAATTTGCGGTCAAAGTGTGCAAGGTAGGAAAACATGAATTAACTTAAATTGCGAGACCTGAAAAGTTCTACACAAGCTATGAAAAAATCAATTAGACAAAAGTTGCTTTCCAAAAAATAGCGAAAACTCATCCAAATTTGTCCAGAATAATTTTTGATAGGAAAAAACGAACACAAGAGACGAAAAAAATAAAAAAGTACGAGTGATTTAACCAAAAAATATCTAGAAGTATGGTATAAACTCAAGTGATTAAAATATATTAAACGTAAAAATATAAACTTTTTGTAAAAAGGACACAAGATACCAACAAGAACCAACAATTGATGCGATGAGAATGTTCCTACGCAGCGGGCAGATTTGGTTGTTGTTTGAAAAGGCTAAAATGACTTTTGGAAAAATCTCTCAGTTGTTTTAAACGCAATTTGTCGGCGAGAATGTTTATTAAAAAGCTGTAAAAATCTGGAGAAATAGAAAAGACCTCTAAAAACATTGAAAAATGTGAAATTTACTACAATATCAAAATTCAGAAAGATGGCGCTCATGAATCAACACCAAATTATTCATACTTTTTTATGATCGCAATAAGCTTCTTTTCCACATAGTTCCAGGTTTTGAGACTCCCTGAAGCTTTGGGCTTTTTTTCTTTTGGCCCTAGAAGAAAGAACAAGTTTGTCAGATTTGAATTACGGTAATTATTTTGCCAATCGAAAATATTCTGCAAAAAATGAATATTTTAATTTTATGCTAAACAACAAGAGATAAGAAAAACACGTTTTATGAGAAGAACTGGACCTTCGAAAATATCCACAATGTTTCCCTTAACCAGTTTTTGTTAGGACTTGTATTTTTGGTTTATAGAAAAAAATAGTGATAGAAAATTTACATTTAAAAAAAACTACCTGAAATAGGGGAAAAAGTGGTGAAAGAAATTTCAGCTTTTGAAAATTTTGACAAAGTTTCTCTGAACAAAGATTTGTACGAGTTTTCTTCAAAAATTCTATGAAAAAATCATATTTTTGGCCTACAATCGCGCAGAAAATTTAGAATATGAAAATGTACAGAAATACTGTGATCTAAAAAAGATGTTTTTTCTAAAGTTTCGATGAAGCATTCCAGGTGTAAAGAATAAAGATCCGAGCTCGAAGCGCCAGATAAACTCATAATCGATTGCGAAGTGCAAAATTCAACAGGCGCGTGTCCTAATAAGGATTTCAATATTATTTTTTGTGTGGAAAAGACGAATCTGAAACTTTTAAATCTATATCTGGAATACTTTTTGAGATATCAATAAATTTATATGAAAATTAGTTCTGAAAGCCCCCCCCCCACTTCAGGGACACCTCGCCTGTATTTCCAAGTGTCTCTAAAACGGCTGTCAATTTGAAATTTGAAAGTGGAGATCATTTTTTCTCGCTTCAAACTGGCATGCCAAGGATGATGGACAAGAGCGGCTAGAGGGGGGCTCGACTGCGTTCCAACAATTTTTAATTCTTTCACTAAGTATAAATTATTTAAACAATTATTTATTTCCAAAAATGTAAAAAATAATCGTATTTTATTATTGAAATGTAATAGTTTGCAATTGCTTGGATTATTACGCTTAGTTCGAAACTTGTTGAAAAGTTCACGTAACTTTTTTTCGCGATGTAGAATCTCGACCTCTCTCCTTGAAGAAAACGCATCAGCATAAATGAAGAATGAACATTACCTGCGAGGCTTAACAATTGTTAAACATTTAACAGAAGTAAATGATACTGCTGAAAGAGACATTACATTATGATAGGACTTTAAATGCTTGATACGACCTTAAAAATATTGTTTGGAAAAATAATTAAAAAAAAATTATATTTGTTTAAACAATTATCAAATTTTTATTAGAATTTTTATACACTGTACAGTCAAAAAATAATTGAATGTGTTATATTTTATTGAATTTTTCTTTATGTTATCGAAAGAAACTGTTAAAGCAAATGAATATTCTTTTAACAAATAGAACTTTCTTATAAATTAAAAGAAATTTATGGAAACTCTGTACTTATTCAACAGAAAGTAGTTTGGTAAACCCATTTGAAAACAAATTGAAAAATTCTGATTACATTTTTAGAAATTTTGTACATAAAAACAAACTTAATGTTTAAATAATTATATAATTTTTTAAGCAAAATGCAATAATCCAAGCAATTGGAATCATTTACATTTCAATGAGACAATACGATTATTTTTTACATTTCTTGGGAATAAATAATTGTTTCATAATTGTTTAAATAATTTACATTTAGTGAAACAAGTAAAAATTGTTGGAAGAAAGTGTTACCCTCGCTTGCTGCTCTTGCCCATCACTTTTGGTATACCCCCGTGTATTGCACACAGCGCACCAGTTTAAAGCGAAAAAAATCTCCACTTTCAATTACAAAAAGCAACAACAACAAGAACATTTCTGGGAAAAAGCGAGCTGAACCGACCAGTATAATTGCCTCTAGATTATGTGCTTAAAATATGGCGTTCAACAACGCAACCGTGTAGATTTAGTTTGAACCTAGCAAATTTGACAGTTAACCCCTTAACCCCTTCTAACTTCAGAGCCGTCCCGTTCATTTTTAATATCTATTCTCTTATTTAGAATTACTTCGGCGGAACTCCTCTCAAACCCAACCATCCTTATTACCAGCCCACATTTTCATATTCCTTAGGGTGAGGGGGAGGTGGCGAGTGACTTTAGCAAATTCCAAATTTCCTCCAGACACTTTTACTTTTCCAAGTTTCATCTTCCCCTAGTTTTTTATCCCTGCACGGACGTAAAATGATTCTGCAAACACTCTTTTTCCTCGTTTATTTTTATTTATTATTATTTCCTCGTTTTCCTATCCCTTTTTGGGGCAGACACTTGTTCTTCCTGCAAGTGACACCCCGCTTTTATATCCCTTCTCTGGGGAAGAGAGACTTCGCTACTGCTTCCCCACCCATTTTCGTTTCCTCTTTTTTAGGGGTACCCCAATTTTTTAAAAGCTTTCTTGCTTGCAGAGTGATTTCGGCGACAAAACACCCTTTAGCCACGCCCATCCCCTAGCCACATCCTTCTCCCTTCCTAGGGGCCTCCGACGATTTTTATATCCCTTTTCGGGTGTCCAGTGACTCTAAACCCTCCCAGCACACTCTGTAACCCCTCCCCCCACCGGGTTTTATATCCCGCCACATAGTATGTTGTAAATTAGGAAATATAATTACGATACGGATCTAAAACGGTTAGACTAGTTTTTCCTTTAAAAAATCTCCTTTCGAAATTAACACAAGAAAATTATGTAAATGAAAAAATTAATTAAAAATTCTTACCTCTAAAAGTAGTTAAGATATCGATTTATAAAGTTCACATTCGTATTTCTCGACAAAATCATATATGCATCTGCATTAAAACTTTTTCGCCTTCGATATCGTAATCTTAGCACAAGCCTTCTTTTCGTGGGATTTTTCTCTTACTTATAAAAAAATTAGAACAAAGGCTTGTTCAGAAAAAATTTATCACACATTTTATTTCTAAAATTTTTTTGCATCCACACTAACATGTATCCTCATGCCATAAATCGTTCCGTGGAAACCGACCGTTTGATTCATGTATAGCAGGGGTAGAACCAAAGCCTTATGTTACACGTCAGTAACTTTCAGTAGAGGTCCAGATTGTTTTGGCAATTATTAGTGGGCCTGTGTTTCACCCTTCGCAAACTTTTTTGTCAGAGAAGGACTGATGATGCGAGTAGAGATGCCGGGCGTCGGAGTTACATGAGCCGCGGCGGCGGCGCGGCAGTGGCGGCATAAAAGGGGTGCGTTGGAAGATTATTGGAGGGGTGGGTGGTTGGATGGTCGGGTGATGAGGCTAAAGTGGGAGAGATTCGAGGAACGGGGTGGAATTTCGCGCGTGCTCTGCTTCCCTTCCGGCTGCTGTGAGGATTCTGGACCGGTCCGTTCCGCGCGTGAGGTGTTAGTTCCGCGCGCGATTTCCTCCAAGAAGGTGTCAGTGTTGCATTCAACCGGTCGAATTTTTTCAAAACTTTTAATGGCGCTTAAAATTTAATCTTTTAAGTACAGTGGAAAGTTGGACTGTGTGACTACATTTTCATCCAGCAGCATCCTGATCAATTTTCACTTTTTGGTTTGCTAATCCATCCCAAATAAACCTCGACACGTGACTTTATAGATTGGGTGATCTACATGCCCCTCGAAATGTCCAGGGATAATCATGTACGTAGTCCTTTATTTATTTATTTATTTAACGCATTTGACGTGCATTTATCGGAATTTATTTTATGAAAATTATTTGTGGAAAAATTACATTTTAAAGGCAATGAGAGAAGGTTTTTAAAAGTGATAGAAATTGTTTACATATTAATTCAGTCGTAAATTTATTGTAGCCCATATCTGATTAATAACATAGGTATTGATGAAAGAATTAAGTTTGATATTGAATTGGTAAGCCTTCAAGAGAGTACTCAGTTTATGCAATTTTTATTTGGAAAAATGTGATATAACATACTGTACCATATTTTTTATACAGATTTTATGTATGTTTTTAAGTATTGTATGATATAAATTAAATTACTTTATTGTTTACTGCTTATTTAACAACTAAGGTTAAAATAATCCCTAATAAACCGAGAAGCTGACATCAAATGGCCTCGAGAAAATTTACCTCATGTAATAACGATGTCCGCTCTCCCTCATATAGAAATATAATCATATAATACTTGTGTAAGCTCAGAAAAATATTGCACCCGAGGGAAATCCACTGAGATTAAATAAAATAATAATCTCCTTTTCGTACAAGATATGCATGCCTACATTTTTTAAACATTAAAAGGTGTCGTTTTTTTAATATCATATTCTTCCATTCACCAAGAACCTACTAAACAATACCAAAAGTAATTAGAGGCTCTAGGTACAATATCGTGAGCTCGAGAATATTTCGAATAATTGTGGGAAGCTATATAGCCCAGATAATTAAAGGATAGATAATTGGGTCATAAAAGCTGCACTGGGATTTGTGAGGCCTAGAGATAATGCAACTTCATTTTGCAAGGAATTCAGTAGCTAGTTTTCTGTAACAACTGAAAGCATTCAGTGCCAGATTTGTCACTAAATACTTTTCATCCTCCTACTTTCTGATAAAATAATAAACTCAAAATTCTATAAAATTTTAACTTTTAAAGTAGAAAATCATAGATTAACTAAGTTTAAATTAGACACTATAAAAATATAAATCATATTTTAAGGAAAGGTGATTAAAGATTTTGTGTTGCAATTAAAAATTAAAAAATTTCTAATTATTATTCTTCATGATACAAAAAATGCCATTGATTTGTGGAATAATTCAGAAAATATGTATTGTAAAATTAATTATCTAGAATTTTGGTGGTCGACAGAGATTGTAACGATCAACGAACCTAAATTTTTTTCTTTTCTGTTTGTACTTTTCGATATTTGATACCCGCCGATCTGTTGACAACCCGTCGACCAATGATCCATTTTCCCAATCCTCTTTTATTTGTGTTTTAGTCTGTTTACGATACATTGAGTTTTTCAAACTTTAGACATTTAATTAAAAATCGAGTCTCCTTTACATAATTACGTACTTAATTTAATTAGGTGAGCTTTTGCGATGCTTTATATACTTATTTTTAAAAAGATTATTGTTATTTCTCATTCTCACTTTTAAATTTATTTCAGATAGAAAATAAAAGTTTAACTCTATTCGCCATAAAACGTATTGTTCCTTTAAATTGTGGCACATATTCGGATCAGTGGTCCATTCAAAATTTTTATGCATGTCACATACTCACTCATCCGCGAGTGGGCATGTAAATTCTTACTCTCCTATTCTCGTATTCAAGCGCACGTACTGAGGTTTCAAAACCAGTGCATTGATTAGTCCATTGCACGGACTTAGCAGAACATACGTGTTCTCTTAGATCAAATTAGTACCATTTAAGAACAATTTTATTCATTATTTATTTTAAGGAATGTTAATGATAGAAAATTAAACTATTTTAAGATTTTGGCAAAGTATTCTACTCAATGTCGCGTGTTTAAAAAAAATTAATATATGATTGTTCTTTTATGATATCCTGTGAAGTCCAGAGAGTAATTCATTTTTCTGTAGGCTTTATTTTCTTGTTTCGAAGACTGGACTGTGTAAACTTCGACTGATAATTTACTATTTTATATTTTTGGAACTAAATTTTAATTCTTCGTGGACCGCTCAAAAAAAACTTTACACTGACAGAGGAAGAGAGAGTTAACACAGATGTGACATTACACATGCAAAATATTATTGGAATAACAGTGCTTTGAAACGCTTCAGAAAATGAAAAATATTGATTTTGTTTTACGAGTATAGCATCCAAAGACAGGCTTTACATTAATTCTCCTATACCCCTTTTTAACTGCTTTTTTCCTGAATTTTCGAGAAACGTCCTCTTTTCTCGTTTTTTATTAAATGCGAACTAAATTATTAGTACCCAATAAGAAAATCAAACTTTTTTCGCTTAAAAACAGTTATTTTTAATCGGAAAGTCTACTATGATATTTATGACTCAAAATTTATCTCTTTTGTTTAAAAGTTATACTATTTGGTTAAAGGTTTACCTATTTAGACTTCAAATTAATAATTTTTAGTTACAAATTTACCTGATATATTTTTCACTAAAAATTCATTTCTTTTCCTTAAAAGTTCTCATTCACTCATTAAAAATTCATTTTCGATGTAAAATTTTGGTATTTTGTTAAAAATTCGTTTATCTTGTTTTTAAACTAATTTTGTACTAGAAATTTAAATATTTAATTTTTATTTAAAAAAATGAACATTTATGTTGAAACTCCTATCTTTGCTTTTAAAATTCATTAATTTGTTGGAAAATTAGTCTTTGTGGATTGGAAATTGAACTGTTTTCTTCCAATTTTGACATTTTGGATTTAAAATTCTATTATTCTAGTAGAAGCTTTAACTGCTTTGTAGAAAATACACCTTTCTTACATTTTTTTTCGTTCAAAAATGAATCTGTTTTTGTTACTGATTCGGATATTTTTTTAAAAATTCATATTTTTGGCTTAATTTAAATATTTTTTATTTAAAATTGAAATATATTTTGTTTAAGATATCAATTACAGTGAAACTTTGAACTGGGCTCCTACTTGCGGCGCGGCGTCAATTCGAGGAAGAACTATATCAGAGGGCTCTATCTCAGGGTTTCACTGTATTAAATTTTTCGCTGAAAGTTACTTTTTTTGTTAAATTCGAATATTTTATATTTAAAATTAAAATCTTGTTTTAGTTAAAATATCAACTATTATATTTTTCGTTGAGAATTAATCTTTCATTTTATTGTTTTCTTGCGACTATTCCATTTTAGTTGCAAATTAAACTATTTTGTTAAAAGTGCAATTATCTTATTACAAATTTTAATATTCTTTTAAAGTCTTTATTGGTACAAAATTTAGCTGTTTTTATGGAAACTCGTCTTCTTTATAGAAATTTAGTCTTTTAGGATTAAAGATTTAACTGCCTAATCGAAAACTAGTCTTCCGGCCTTGAAAATTAAGCTTTTTTGTTTAAGAATTCGACTAATTAGATGAAAAGTCATCATTATAATTTAAACTATTAAACTATTTGGTTAAAATTTTAACTGTTTTTAGGAAATGCGCCCCGTTCACTTAAAAGTTAAACTATTTGCTTGTGAATAAAACTTTTTGGTTGATAATAAATTTTTTTATTAAACTATTGTGATAAAAATTTATCTGCGCATGTTGAAAATTCAATGGTTAAGTAAAACGATATCTTTTTTGGAAACTCAATGGTTTTTTTTAATTGTTCTTTTTTAATAGAAAGTCTCCTTCTTGAATGAAAATCCATTTTTTTAGAAAATTCCTTGGATGAATTTTTTTTTTCTTGGTGTAATGTTCTTTCTTTTAAAACAATCGTCTTTTTGGCGTTAAGATTGACCTATTAGTCTGAAACAACTTTTTTTTTATTTATGTTTAATTTGTTCTTTTTTTGAAATTCAACCATTTGTTTAAACATTTATATTTTTAGGTTAGTCACTCATCTATTTGTTTGAAAATTGAACCATTTTTTTGAAAATTGATTGCTATGGATCCCATGTTCAAATATTGTATTGTAAAATAAATTGTTTTGTCCAAAATTAATTAAGTTTTTTGTTAAAAATTACACTTTTACGGTGCAAAATAATCTTTCTTGCTGTAAAGCCTATCACAATATTTTATTTCTTTGTTGTCTTTTCTTTTTAAGGCGTTTATGAAATTGTATCGAAAAAAATATTTCTTGATAAAGGGGGGAGCATCAAGCTTTGCTTGATGCTCTGTGACAAAAGAAGTAGAGGGATGGGAAAAGTTTTCAAAATAGTGTCGTATTTTTTAGTTCATAATTTGTAAAAGCCTGGAACTTTAATTAACTGAAAGCACTGAAACGTAAAATTCTATCTACTAAGTGAAAGCAAAATGGCAGTAGAATCTTTTTGAGTTTTTTCATCAATTTTTCATGGGGCGAAATTTTATGAACGTCAGCGTGATAAGCGCGAAAGATTTGGGCCGAGTGTACGTAATAAGCTGAATTGCGGAGCGCCAGGGGATTTAAGTTTTGCGATAAACACAAAACAGATTAACCTTTTCAGCTTTACTTGTCCCTTTTTTCTCGAGCCGGTAAGGGAACTCATAAAACTTGCTAACCGCCGCTCAATGAGAGAATTCCTACGCTCTTTTTCTCGTCCGAGGTAAATAGAAAGTAGTAAAGTTTCGACCCCTCCAGCGATTCTTTGCTCTACCCGGCTGAGAATATACACGGAATTCATGAAATCAGAAAGCCTTTCGCTCACTTTCGCGCTAAACTTTAGTTTCTTCAATCGAAGAACACTTAACTTGTTAACTGCTATTTTATTACCTATTTTTATACTTAATTTTCATTTTTAAAGCCTCTTTAAACTTTAAAGATAATTAGCTGCAAATAATACACAGATACTTTTTTATACTTGAATTACGATATGATTACTAAGCCTGATTAGCTCTAAATTAGGCTATAAAAAACATGCGGAACCTAATATATGGTTTTACTCACATGGAAAACATGGAGTAGGGTCATTTACAACCAAATTTTTGGCTTGAAGTTAAGTTTTTTATTAACTTTAAGCCTTAAAGATTTTAAATGAAAATTGAAACCTAATTCTGTTTAGCCAAAAAATTGTATTAATTAATTAATAAGTGATGAATTATAGACCGGAAATGTCGATGTTTAAAAGCGAAGCTGTGGCGTAACCATAGTTCGTAATGGAACCCCCAAGAAAATACGTGAGTTATTTTGATAAAATCAATAAAAATAATTCATGATTAACGTTTTTTGGCTCAACGGATTTATTAAGTAGGATATTAGTGTGCTTGGACATATTAAGGCCAGTCCGGAAAATTAAAAAATGTCGAACATTGGAAAATAATCAATTTTTCAAGAATAATTTTATGCTTAAAAGCATGAAAAAATTCTTTCATTAAAAACAAAAGATTTCCAAACTATCTCACTTTTCGGCTCATTAGAGACATAAATATCAATAGAAAAAGGAGGGAAAAAAGGGAAAGAGTCAACCAAAAAACCAACTTCTCGCTCTTTCTCTTTCTCCGTCCTTTTTATACTACTTAGGGACCAACATGCTTCGAGGCCAATTTAGACCTCCTCATCAGGGAGTAATTTATAGGATAAACTAAGGTATAAAACAAAAAGATGATGTAACCTAAAAGTAAATTATTTCAATGGATATTCTTTGAAAAATGACCAATTCTAATATGGTCTATATGTTTATTGAGAAATGATTGTTAAAAAAAACTTAGTTCATTTTTTAATTAAAAACTTAACAGTAAATTATTTATATGCAATTAATGACTCGATCCCATACTTTGTTCTATCTTAAGAGATCCCTTTTCAAATTAATGGCTTTATCCCCTTCTCTCTTTATAAATAACATTTCTATAAATTCCCTCTTTTTTGGTTTCTCTCATGATAAAGGATCTTAATATTGTTCCAATTGAAGACATGATCATGTATAATTTTATGTTTTGAGAGAACAGAGTGATATTTAGGACTTCTATTAAAGTTTTTTTGATGTTCCTCTTTCCTAAGTCTAAGTGTCCTTTGTGTTTTCCCTATATAGAGCGCATTACAATTTTTGCAATGAATCTTATATATTACTTCCCTCTTATCTAGCGTGTCATATTTATCTTTTCCTAATTTAACTATCGTATTATTTTTAA
>JAAAKG020082796.1:0-12938 GCA_010014905.2 Druon quercuslanigerum | reverse complement strand
GAAGTCTATAGCGTTGAAATGAAAAAAAGTCTAGCAAATTTTGGTTGAAAAAACTTCCTATAGAAATTTTGTTAGTAACAATTCTAGAAGTTTCTATGCAAGATTGTAGAGCTGCAATGAAAAAAAAATTTTAGCAAATTTTGCTTGCAAAAATTTTCTACTGAGATTTTGGTAATAAAAATTCTGATTGTTTCTGTTAAAGCCTAAAGCGTTGCAACTAAATGAAAAAATTCTAGTACATTTTAGTTGAGAAAATTTTTTATCGAAATTTTTTTAATAGCAATTCTGGTTGCTTTTATTGAAGTCTATAGCATTGAAATGAAAAAAAAATTCTAGCAAATTTTGGTTGAAAAAACTTTCTATCCAGATTTTTTTAATAACAATTCTGATTGCTTCTATTGAAGCCTATAGCGTTGCAATGAAAATTTTTTTTTTTAATTTTCGTTGAAAAAATTCTCTATCGAAATTTAAAGTTAATAACAATTCTGGTTGTTTCTATTGAAACCTATAGCGTTGAAATAAAAAAAAATTTCTCGAAAATTTTGGTTGAAAAAATTTTCTATCGAAATTTAAAGTTAATAACAATTCTGGTTGTTTCTATTTTAGCATATAGCGTTACAATGAAAATAAAAAATTCTAGAAAATTTGCGTTGAAAACATTTTCTATCGAAATTTTGTTAATGGCAATTCTGATTGTTTCTATTAAAGCGTATAGCGTCGCAATGAAAAAACTTCTCGACAATTTTTAGTTGAAAAAATTTTCTATTGAGATTTTTTAATAAAAATTCTGATTATTTCTATTAAAGCCTATAGGATTGCAATAAAAAAAAATTTTAGCCAATTTTGGTTGAAAAAATTCTCTATTGAAATTTTGTTTCGAACTAATCTGGTTTCTCTTATTGATGTCTATAACATTGCAATAAAAAAAAATTTTTCGAAAATTTTGGTTGAAAAAATTGTCTATAGAAATTTTGCTTATAACAATTCTGGTTGCTCTTATTGTTGCCTATAACGTTTCAATTAAAAAAAACACTCTCCAAATTTTAGATGAAAAACTTTACTATCGAAATTTTGTTAATAACAATTCTGGTTGTTTCTATTCAAGCCTATATCGTTTAAGTAAAACCAAAATGTCTGACAAATTTTTGTTGAAAAACTTCTCTATCGAAATTTTATTTAGAACTGATCTGGTTTTTCTTATTGATGCCTATAACTTTTCAATTAAAAAGAAATTATCGAAATTTTAATTTAAAAAATGTTCTATACAAATTTTGTTAATAATACTTCTGATGTTTTCTATTAAAGCCTATAGCGTTGCAATGAAAAAAAAATTCTCGAAAATTTTAATTGAAAAAATCGCCTATCGAAATAAGCCTCAATCAGTTTCAACCTAAGCCCTCAATCCATGCCAGTTCCTTGCATGATTCACTTCTCTGATGTTACTAGAATATTTTAAGTAAAAAACAAAAAAAAATCGATAGAGCTATTTGTTTTTTTAAATTGAACTTTTGATTTTTGTAGATATTTTTTCTAATCAGACATTGTCATTATGTGAGCTTTTTTTATAAATAAAGTATCTTGTACACGAGTTCCTATAAAGTTTTGTATTAAGCGAAAACAGAGTCTTCTACTTCTTTAGAGGTTTTTGTAGAGCAAATTGGGAGTTTTAGTCCATACGAGTATTGAAAATTCTTAATAAAACAAAAACTCTCATGAGGATTGATTCATTTAATTTTTCTTAAATATTTTGTGCCAAAAAGGGAAAAAATCGATCGAGCCTTTTTTTGAAAATTCAAATTTTAATTTTTTCTAATCGAGAATTGCAGTCATAGTTACGTTATTATATGAAGAATGTGTAATAAAAAAATTCCTATAAAATTTTTGATGTGAAACAAAAAGTGAATCTTCTATAGAGGTTTTTGGAACCCTGTTTCTGCTACAAAAACCTCCATAGAAGAAAAATTTTGAATAAAAAAAGGAATATATAGATTTTTTTCTTCTTTGTTCAAAAAGTTTAGGCAGCATCAGATAATTGAATTCTGCAGAGAGTTTTAGTTAGGTAAGAATTTTTATTAACTTTAGAGACAAAAGACCCCCATATGCGCTACAGAATCCTCCATACAACACACAGTTTTCTTTGAGGCTGACAGCAGCCTTTGCATTGACAGCAGATTGCGCTCTTTTTTAAACTATTACATGTATGAATCAATTTCTTATATTAAATCACCATTGTAGAAATAATGGAAAAAAAACAATTAATTTTCATATCGCAAAATAGTTTTTTTGAGTGCGCGCTGAAATAATTATTTGATTGTACTCTTTATAAATAAATTATTTTTTAAATTCAAAGGAAGCATTAAATGTTTTCATAAATGTAAATTTTAAATTATTTATAATATTTTTTTGTTCTTTACGAGAAAAATTGATTTGCATATTTAATTATTTCAAATAAGCGCGTGATCAACATCCAATTAGCCAAATTGTGATTACTGCGCCGAACGAAAGGATAAGATCTTTTTATGAAAAAATGTCATTAAACAAATTTGTAATTCATATCTCCATCTAGTCTGAAAACACGCTAAGAAATTCGTTTATTCTCTGATGATAATACACATTCCTTGGAAAATTTGACTTGTAGCACCTGGCATAATATTGCGTGTATTTCTGAAAAAGGATTCTACTCTCGATCTCTCTAGCAGCTTAATGGAAAAGCAACCTATCGGCAATCGAAAGTTTTGTGGTTCGTTTCCCAACGGAGCAAGAGGAGAAGATTTTTTCTTAGCAAAAATTTGATTAACAAAATTTTTAATTCATAGCTCCATATAGTCTGAAAAGACGTTACGGATTCCCCGAGTTGATGCCTTTTAAATTACGTTTCCGTGAGAGGACAAGAGTTTGTTTCTAGTAAGTATGAGTCTTTCTTTCTGAAAGTTGTGAAATTGTCTTTGATACATCGGATAAATAAAGGACGCGTTAGAAAAGAGGAGTTTAAAGAGAAAGAGAAACAGCCGTGCGCAGGAAAATAAGTTAATAAGTGAATCGAAAGATTACTACTGTGGACGAGGTACGTGCGCAGGAAAGATAGGAGTTTCGCGAACTATCCGCGGCCTTCTGGAACTGACTGCAGCATTATTGCCTAAGTTTTGCTTCTAGCTTCTGTTACGTATCCTTCTATCGCTCGCACTCACCCCCTGCACACCCCCATGCCCTATCTCGATTTTCCGTATGTCCTCGATGACCAAACTTTCTTCGTTTATTGGCATATGCCGGCCGCGGTCCCGCATTACAAAGATAAATCTTTGAAGATCCCAAACGTGTCGTAACCACATGTTCGTTTATCTTCCTCGCACCACACTTGTCTTGTCTTTTAGGATTTCAAAATCCCCATTTAACAATGATATATACGGGACATTTCGGGAAAATCTGCATGGAAAGGACTGAAGGAAGAGATTTCAATAAAACATTTTATCATCGTATAGTCGTATACAAAACCTAAGATCCGCCATAAACTTCCAGGCCCTCGCAGAAACGAAATACCGTTTAATGTTTCGTTTTATTATAATCTTTCGTATTCTAGAATATTATGATTTTTTCATAAAGTTATTTTTTCAAGTGATTCGTAATCGAGGGGTTAGTTTAATCCTGAAATCTGGTGTTTACTCAGAGTGGAAAATTTGCTTCTGATCGCAGTAAAATTCAAGGTTTCATTATTTGAATAATTTTTTAATTTATAACAGTGATTTCTACTTTAACTGCAGTCTTAATGCATATATAATAAGCCTGCTTATTAGGTAAAAAAATTGTTTACAGTCAAACTCGAAGAAAGTCGCGTTTTTGGGGCTGACCATGAACCTGGTCTAACCTAACCAACTTCGAACGTAAACAGGCCGATGAGTTTGAGTGAGAACCGTACACCCCGCGCAGCTTCTGTCACCCATAGCCGCGGCACGGCGTCGATTCTCGGAATGATTATCTCCAGGGCCGCTATGTCAGAGTTTGACTGTACATATTTACGGTTTATGGATCTTAAACGTTTCAGAGTATTTAATTTTACTCTAATTAAATTTTAATTTATTATCGTTCAAGAGTAATAATTTTTTTAACATTACTTAGTATAGTTGTTTAAAAATCATGTTTAGAAATAACCGTTTTCTTTTTATTAGTTAAAAAAGAGCTTATCATATGATTTCAAGAATCTAAGTTTCCTTCAGTCTAATTTCGTACATTTTTAAATATATCTCTACTCTATGAGATTTTTTTTTAATAGAAAAAAAATCTTTTGTAATTTTTTGCTCAATATGATTTTTTTTGCCGAATTAAATTTTATAATTGGACTGATGATATTCCATAAGATACAGGAACAATAATTTTCTCAATTTTTCAAAGAATAGATTTATCACGTTTAATTCGCTTACTTCCTCATTTATCCTCACTTCGAGCAGAGCATTTTAGAAAATAATTACCGTTTTTATTTTAGGACAAGGAGCTTCCGTAAAGAAACATAATTACACTTGAAAGAGGAAATTTTTATGTGGAACGGGAATTTTTCGAAAGAATTATAATTCGGATTTAGATAAAAGGAATTTATAAAAAAATTAATCCCTTCTTAGTTAAAAATGCAACTACTTGGTTCAAAGATAAACTCTTTAATTGAAGATTACTTTGTTTGGTTGAAGATTTATAATTTTAATTGAAAATTCATCTCTGCTTGAAAAAGTAACTTTTTTGTTGAAAATCAATTTTTGCAACTAAAAATTTAATTATTCCAGTAGAAAATATAACTATTTAGCTAAAAATACGTTGTCTTTTTTTGGTTGAGAATAAAATTTTTATTAGCCAAATTCAACTATTCTATTTTTGGTTTAAAATTAATCTTTTGTTCGTAAAAATTCAAATATTTGTTCGAAAATGTACGGACTTTTTAGAAATTTTCTCTATTTTTTATCAAACTAATCTTTATGGTTGAAATTGATATTTTTGGTCCAAAATTCAAAAATTCGTTTCTTTTGTTGCCAAATGGACTATTTGATTAAAAATTTGTTTTTCCTCTAAATGAAAAGAATTTTTTTTTTAAACTGAAGATGTAACCATTATTAACGTTGCATATGTGTGTAATAATTGAAATTAAAAATTTAACACGTCCGTTGAACATTCATTTTTTGACTAAAAATGTAATTATTCAATTTATGGTTGAAAATGAACTTTTTTGGAAGAAATTAATTTTCATCATTGAAAGTTTATCTTTTTGATCAAAAATTCAATTATTATAGTTGAAAGTTTATCGTTTTAATTCAACTATTCAAGTTAAAGTTTAAAAATTTTAGTTCAAAATTCATCAATTTGTTTGATGATATAACTATTTTTTTGAAAGTTTAATTTTTTTTGGTAGGTAGTTTTTTTTAACAAAAATTTAACTCATTCTAATTAAATAATCCATAGATGTAGTTGGGAATTCATCTGTTTGCTTGAAAATTAATCTTGTTATTAAACATTTAATTATTTAAGTTCTGCTTGAAGATTTATCTTTTTTTAGCAAAAATTAATTCTTTTAGTTAAAAATTCAACTATTTCAATTTATAATTGATTGTTTTACTTAAATACTCTTGTTTTGAGTTTAAGGAGTAACTATTTCAGTTAAAGATTCATAATATTTATTGAAAAATCAACAGTTATGTTGAAAATTGAACTATTATGTTGAAAATCTATTTTTCTTGGTTAAAAATTAATTTTTTCGACTAAAAGTTGAAATATTCAATTTTTTGTCAAAAATTGATATTTTTAATGGAAAATTCATATACTTGTTTCAAAATTAGTTAATTTTGCAATTTTGCGTTCTGTTCTGTTAAAGAACATTTAGAATGAACTACATGAATTCAAATAAATGTTTCGATAGGCGGCAAATATTAATATGTTACTTTTAGTTGAAAATTTTATAACTAAGTTTGGTCAATTAATTTGTCCACATTTGAATTAAGTATTCATTTTTCTTTAAATCGAGAACATACTTACAATTAGTTAATTTAAATTAATTTTAATTAAGTTAAAAACATATTTATTTGTTACAAAGAGTTCATGAATTAATTCTAATAAAGCATTTATTTAAATGAACAAAGTACTGTATTTACACAAATATTTATTTCTTTAATTAAAGGAAATATTTAAGTTGATTACTAAAATTAAATTATTCTTAAAATACACATCTATTTTGTCCAAATAATAATTTCTTCAAATCAAATATTTATTAATTTGGTAGAAAGAAATTTTTGTATCAATGTGGAATGCGAACGAGACTATTCCAAACAAATATTTCTTCGAATCAAGTAAATATTTCACTAAGGTAAATGCATAACGATTCAACTGAAATAAATAGATATTTTATTAATAATTTTTCGCTTAATTTGTTTCAATTAAATATTCATTTAGATGAAAAAAAAATATTATTAAACTCATTATACATGTTTTTGATTAAAAAAATATTTCTCTGTAATTGCTGTGGACTACACTCGATGGACCCAAGTTCGATTCCTGCTGGAGGTGAATTTATAATCGAATTTTTTTGTTTCATGTTCATCAAGATTTAAAATTGTATGAATTGTTTCAATTAAATATGTATGTAATATTCACAATGTTACTTATAATTTAAGATAAAGGAATCCAGCTGTTTATTTAGGAAAATATGTACTACAATTCAAGTAAGAACAATTTTATTGCACTTAAGTACGTTTTAGGTCAAAAAAATATTGTTTTGTATCAGTGGGATATTTTTATTTGTATTTTATTCTCATTCATGGCACATTCATTTTGTTTATAGTAAAATGTATCTTTTGTCTCAAAATAATATTTTTTAAATTTAAAGTACATATATATCAGGAAATTCAAAAAATAAATTACTTTAAGGCTAACTTAGCCTTAAAGTAATTGTTTATACCGGTGTTTATAAGTATAAGTTTATAAGTCCAAAAACATACTTTATGCTCATTTTGCCAAAATTAGAAGCTTAACAAATTTTATTTTTTATTTTTTGACTATTAGAAACCGTAAATACAAAAAATTCACTGAAAAAAGCAAACTAAAAAAAAAAAGACTAAACATTTTTGAAAAATGAAATCTCGGACAAATGCAAAATCCCAAAATTAGAAAATTGTCGATGATTTAAAATTCACGAATATTAAAATAACTGACAGTTTATGATATAATAGAATTTGAAAATTACCATAATAAAATTAATGAGATTATAAAATGTCCGGCACTGTAAAATGGTTGGCACAATGATATTCCGAATCTGAAGAATTAAAAAATTATTAAATAACAAAATAATAACTACAACAAGAATATTTTATGTACATATTTTTTATTTTATTTGTGATTTTATTTTTTTTATTTATTTAAAACAAATTTATTAATTGTTCAGATTAGGATATTTTAGAATCCAGCAATTTCCGTATGTCGACAATTTTATGGTTTTAAATATTTTATACGGTCGCAAATTTTCTTTCGGGAATTATCGATTGTCAGGAAATCTAAAATTCAGTAGTATTAAAAAATATCAGTAATTTCTTAACAAGGAAATTTTAACTTAAGGTTAATTTTGTAATTTCGGGAATTTTTTATTTCGAATTTTTTTTCTGGAATTTTACAGTATCCAGAACTTTAATTTTCGTGATTTTTCACCCGTTTCGATATCAACCAATTTCAGATTTTTTTCTCACTTTTTTCGTATACCAATCACAATATTTTTTCTCGGAGCACAAATAATTCAATTAATTTTAGAATTTTTATTTTCATTATACCTTAAATCTATGAAAACAATTATAAAACCGTTATAATTCCTAAAAATTTTATTTTGCAATAAACTGGCTGTAAAAATGCACTTTTGTAACCTGAAGAAAAAAAATCAGTGTGATTTCGAAAATATAAAAAAGAACCATTAAAAAGCTATTGTAATTAACTAAAATCCTAAGATTTCAGTTGTCCGGGGTTTTTAACAATAAAAAAATATTTTAAGTTAATTATATTGGTATCAGTCTGAGTGATAAAGCCTTAAGGCCCGCGGAAATTATCAGTAAATTGGCCTTTATAAACTGAGGCCAAATAAGGAAAAGCTATTTTGTCTCTTTTTTAAACATAATTTAAACATTTAAAAAAATTGAAGAATCCTAAATAAGATTAAAATCTAATTTAAAATCCTAATTATCGTCCAATAATCAAGTTAATGAGAAGAATTTCCTGAAAATAAAATCAAGAATCCAACGACTAAATTTGGACAATCAGCACAAAATGTTCCCATTCCTATCTGAAAAAAATCATCCTCTCTGAAAAGAAAAAAAAAAGAATTTCTCCCTTAAATAAAAAAAAAACAAAAACAAAAAAGAGGAAAGAAAAAATGAGAAGGCAACCATTTAAATCCCCTTCCTTCTCTTGGGTGTCAGGGAGAGAGCATCATGGAGGTATTGCTGTTCCTGTTGGCTTGCATTTTTAAATTTTTTATTTGCCTTGATAAGGGTGCTGTATGAGTGCTGAACCTTTGGTGATTAAATTAAGAAATGTTTTTTTGTTTGATAAAAAAGAAAAAGAAAGACGAAAGAAAAGAAAAATATTATTTATAGATGAGAATTTTTTTTTAAAAAGAGAGAAGGAAGGGGATTTGGATGATTGCCTTCTCATTTTTTCTTTCCTCTTTTTTGTTTTTTTTTTCCAAGGAGAAATTCTTTTTCTTTTCTTTTTATAGAAGTTGATTTTTTCAGATTGAAATGGAAAAACTTTGCGCTGATTGTCCAAATTTAGTCGTTGGAATCTTGATTTTATTTTCAGGAAATTCTGCTCATTAAGATTAAAAAAACTTTCGGGGAATGCCATTTTTTCTGAGAAAATTCTATTTTTAAGTAATAATAGCAACACAAAAAAGTGCCGTTTTAACGTCAGCGCGATAACACTAAAAATTATCTAAAAATTATTTATTAAAAATAAAATATTTTATCTAAAAATAGAGCAGATAAAATAGTTTTCTACGTCGGTTTTTGCTTTTGTGACTTACCGTGGCTTTTACCAGCCACGTCGTAGGAAAAAGACCAGGCTGATTCTGTTTTTGGATTAACCTTATGAAAAATTGAAAATTGGAATTTTTTCGTTTTGTCGGAAGGTTCGCCTTAAAGCAGAACCGGGCCGAACCTCTTCCCCCGGCATGGCCGGTAATAAGCATGATGTCACGAAATCAAAAACCGATTGAGAGAACTCTATTATCTAGTTCCTTTTTGGATCAATATTAGAATCCTCTACTTTTTTTAAATTAATTTTTTTCTGAAAAAAGATCTTCTGCTTTGCTCCGCTGGAAATCGAGCCACAGAACTTGCCTTTGCCGGTCGGTTTTTTCCCCTTAGGCTACTAGAGATATGGAAATGATAATCCTTTTTCAGGAATAAATCCATTATTTTTTAGGTGTTACAAGTTAAATCATGCGTGTCATTCTGGAAAAGGATTCTTCTTTCGATCTCTCAAGTATCTGAAGGGTATAGTATCCGAAGGGCAATCGGAAGTACCATGGTTCGCTTCCCAACAGAGCGAAGGAGACGATATTTTTCGAGAAATATTTAATTTAAAAAATGTTAAATTCATAGCTCCATCTAATCTTAAAACAACGTTAAGAATTTTTTGCTATTCTCTGCTGATGATACTGATTTCTTGAAGAATAGTCCACTCCAATTTTATCCGAAAAATCCACCTTTAACGAGAGAATGTCTACTCTTTAGATTATGTATACAAAAAACTAGACAAAATGACTTCTCCATTTGGCCTCAGTTTATAAAAACTGATTTACCGACGATTCCCTTGGGCCTTAAGTGAACTACTGAAATTCGTGTTTTAGTCAAAAAGGGTCCAAAATAAAAAGAGTGTAACAACTTTCAGAAAACATTTTAAGAAAAAAATTGGTGATATAAAGGTCTGGTTTGTATGATTCTGGCGCGGAATCGACCAGTAATAAACATTGATTTAAAAAAATTCAAATTGAAGCCAAAAATATAAATCTGGCCCCCTTCTCATGAATTAAATCAGGCCAAGAAGAGTCAAACCAAGAGTCAAAAATTTTGTGGAAGCCATAAGCTTCTTCTAGCGATCCTCCAACTTTCAAAAGGAGAACAACTGCTTCATCGCATTTTGTTTTATTTCCTCTAGGCCTTCAAATAGTCTTCCTTTAACAGGATACTTTTCGGAAATTTTGTTACTTCGGGAAATTTTCGAGATAGCCGAAAATCACATGGAGATAGATCAGGTATCTGGTGGTTGCCGAAGTTGAGTAATACCGCGTTTCACCATTGCTTTTGGAATCCGAGGTCATCTTCTATCTCCCTCAATGTTAAACGACAATTTCCTCTAATTAGAACTAAAGTACGACCGCTTTCAAAAAGAACCATCTCCATAAGCTGTCTGAATCATAACGGTAGTTTCTGAACATAAATAAACAAGCTTTTGACAAAATTTAAAGCACACTCTTCGTTAAGTTCGTACCGTCAATCTACAAAGCGACGCGTACATTTTTAGACGTTGACACAACTGCGTACCATAACATTATCTTCCTATTAACCGGGGATTATTTTTGATCTTTTACAATATTCTCAAGTTATTCATTATATCAGTTGGCTGATTTTAGAAAACGATCTTAAATTTTTATTTTCATCGAAAGCTTGGTTTAATTTGCGTTTACTTTTTCCTGCCCAGTAAATTGCAACCAACAACGTGAATTGGTTTGAATACTGAAAGGACCTTAAGACTAGCCCTAACCACTCTATAACTAGACTTGAAGAATAAATGAACGATGGACTGTGAGTTCACTCAAGCGAGATATGATTGCGTATTCTAAATTATATTAACTCAAAGAGAACCGGATTGGATTCTCCTCCAACAGAAGTAAAAGGCAAGAACTTTCAATGAGGTCTTGATGTTTAAATAAAGTGCAAAGTCGTTACAAATTCCATTCTTGCACTATTCTTTTCTCAAGAATCAAACTAAAAATGCCCCTAAATATTTCACCAGCTAGTGCGACCAGCACAACGAGGTCTTTATCGTTAAATAAAGTACAAAGTCGTTACAAGGATGTAGCACATACCACGTGATCATTTACAAAAATCCCCTTACTAAATGCAAATATGCACAACGAGGTCCCCACTGAACATGGAGTGCAAAGTCATTACAATCATGCATATACTGAAAAGAAATTAAATTCCAACCAACTCACTTCTACTATACTAATTTAAAATGAATCAGGATAGTATCCTCGAAAAAACGTTAAGAATGGTGAAGGAGAATCCTGAGTAGTAGCTTTCTTTGAATGATGCCTCTTTTTACTTCAAAGCTCTGTCTTAAGTGACAGGTAGTATGAGAGATCAGGAGAGTTGCTTCCTCGTAGATCGTTCAATAAGAAGAGAGACCTGGTACCGATTTCGGGATCAATATATGAGGAGCATATTTCCCACGCTATCCCCACTTATTGGCCGATGGCGCACGCAATCGATCGCATGATCGAACGATTCAGCTCATCCTCCCTTAGCTCTATCCGGCTGTCCACTTTCGGGTTAGAGGCGTATCAATATAAATTTTCGCACGTAGCTTTATGTTTTTATTTTAATTATGAAAATAGGACGAACTGTCTGAGTACACTAGTCAACTAAATAAGATTCGCAGGTCCATGACAGTTAGTAGAGGACTTTACAAAGGTCCCTCCTAAATGAATAATACCTTTTTTTGACAATAGCCCAACTGGGTACAAAGTGAAAGCACAAACTAAAATACTTTCCGAACATATCATACACACATAAAAAAAATTTTAAGATGAAAGAAAATCGAGACCTATGTAGTTAAGTATAAAATGGCAACATCAAGATTGCAATTTATGTGGAACTATATAATCTTCATTAGTATCATGTAAATGCCTGCCGCCATTAAGTTAGAATTAAAACAAAAGATTTAAATAAGAGATTTAAATAAAAGATAAAAGCTAAAAGGGTGTTTGCCCTTAATTTTTCTGCAGCCCCTTTCATTCCTCTTCATTAATTCTCCTCGTGTCTCCCTTTCGGAGTAAATTGCTGTACATTCCCTAACATTTTAACGAGACCCGAGCGCATTAGAAGTGCAAAATGTCAGACCTTTTTTGAGAGTGTTTCCTCTTTGAAAGAGGATTTTAACTGCTTTTGATGATGTTAAAAAACATATGGTGATGTCGAGAGTGCTTGGAAGTTAAGCTTTTTTAAAGTATGTTTACTTCCTAACTATAATTATAAATTCATAATATATTTATATACTGTATTACATATTCCAAAATTAATTACTAGATTTCAGATTTCAGTTTATACATTTTATTTATCTATATGTATTAGTTATTGCAATCCAAATTGTGTCAGTATTTACTAATCAGGGTGCGGCTAATGTGCCCACTCTCAATCAATAAGCAAAAACCACTAAGGAAGCATTCACATATTACGGAGTGTTATTCTGTACCTTTTTACTCACCCACAACATTTAACTAACCATAACATTTCTTTGGCTGCTCCCCTCCCACGCCGTTACGTGAAAAAACATATCGTGATGTAACACTGAATACTTTTAAAATAAATTTTCAAATAAAACTGTCTTTCTCTCTCTCTCTCTCTCTCTCTCTCTCTCTCTCTCTCTCTATCTTTCTCTCTTATAATTATACTTTCCATATATTCTACACATTTTCTTTTTATTCGTGTCTCCCTCTTGTGCGGCGATTCGCAATTGCTATCCCACTACTGCCACTCTAAGAAAACCCTTCATATGCTCTCTTCCTCTCTCTTTCTAAACTCTCCTAATATATGGTATCTTCAAAACTCATGATGATTCCTCACGAAAAATTTCAAAATTAATCCATCAAAAATTCACATCTGCCGTTTGGCCCCCCTACAAGACACTGGGTTTTTTAGTCC
>JAAAKG020082785.1:0-16721 GCA_010014905.2 Druon quercuslanigerum | reverse complement strand
CTTAAAAAATTAATTAAAGAAATTTTACAAAAAATTGGAATTTAATGTGTCATTATTAGGAAATTTAAAAAGAAGGAAAATATACAAGAAAATGGGATCTTTTAACACAAGTTTCACTTTTTATTATTATTAAAAAATAAACTAATTTAAAAAAAGAATAGATCTGGACCTAACCTAAAATAGAAAAAATACTCATGTCTTCGAAACACGTTCATTTTATAAACTTCCAAAACTTTTTTTAACCAAAAAAATTTTCATTGTTATCTAGACGACTGACGTGTTCTGATAAGGCTATAATATTATAGTGAAATGCATTGAAAAAATTGTCAAATAAACATTAATGGTTTTATGGCTTAATGGTGTAATAATAATAATAATAATAATACAAAAGATTGGAATTTAATGTGTCATTATTAGGAAATTTAAAAAGAAGGAAAAAAGACAAGAAAATGGGATCTTTTAACAAAAATTTCAAGCTTTAATATTATGATTAAAAAACGAACTTAATTTTTAAAAAATAGATCGGGACCTAACCTAAAATAGAAAAAGTACTCATGTCTTCGAAACACGTTCATTTTATAAACTTCCAAAACATTTTTTAACCAACAAAAATTTTCATTGTTATCTAGACGACCAATGTGTTCTGATGAGACTATAATATTATAATGAAATGCATTAAAAACGTTTTCAAATAAACATTGTTTATTTCAAAACTTTTAATTTTTAAGACCAAAGGACATAAGAAGAAAAAGTGAAAAACATCTCTACTTTTAATATTATATTTTGACAACCTGAACAATCTACATTTTGTTTTCCATTTTAATTAACCTAGTTAAATTCTTAATTATCCGAAAATAATATAAATATTGTTAATATATTTTAAAATGATTTGAATTTTTCTTAAAATTAAAAAAAAAATTTCCTTGAATTTGAAAAGCGGGTTTCCCGACAACAATAGTGTAGAGACTACGATAGTTTCGAGAAATACTCGAAAATGCGTGTGTCTTCGACTTACTTAAATTTTTATAAATCTTGGTAATCTTGCTACTGAAAAGATTTTTCTTAAGAATCTTTCCCATTCCTTTTCAAAATTTAAGAAAATAATTTAAAAATTTTTTAACTCTCTCAATTTTCACTTTAAACTTATTTTTCAAAAAGAAAAATCAGTTTACATTTTCCCAGGGAGTTCAAGAAATTTTGGTATTATCATAAAATCTTTCAAAACTCTTAGAAACCTTCTTTATGTTCGAAATCTTCAAAAATCGACTAATTACATTTTGTATATACAAATGATGGACATGCTTCTTAGATTAATTATTAATATTTAATATATTATTTAGATACCCTTACATTTCTCATAAACCTGCAGTTTTCAGATTTTTTAAAGTGGGAAAAACATAAAAACTTCATCCAATCAAGAGAACTGGTTTCCCGAAAACCATAGTTTTAAATTGCTTCTCATGATTTCGAAATTGTTCAAGAATTAATCGAAAATGGCCCCATGCGCCTTATAATAATTGGATAAGATAGTAGCATCGACCAAAAAAAAATGGTAAAAAAATGTGAAAGAGTGTAAAAAAGTGTAAAAAAGTGTAAAAAAAGAGTTAAAAAAGTGTACAAAAAAAGTGTAAAAAAGTGTGAATAGTGGTGTGAGTCCCAGGCCTGAGAATGTTGAAAGCTACCCAACCCTGTCAGGGCTTTTCCCCATTTTTCTGTAACCGTCCGCTACGGGACGGGAAAGACCCATGCTTTTTTGGTAGACTCCCACATTTCAGCTTTCACAGCGCACGTACGGCCAGATCTGAAACGAACTGTAGAAAGACAGGGGAGAGTAGGAGTAGGTGCGCGCTGCTTTTCACGGTCAAGCATATTGATTTTGTGACGACGACGTTCGGATCTGGAGGGGTTCCAGGGTACTCTTGGCGAGGGGACTGAAGGGAGGGGGAGGAGAAGCGGAAGGAAGAGAAAAGAAGAAGCCGCGAGTCTTGGAGTGCATCCAGAGGTCGTTGAACCCGATTTCTGGCAGGCTCCAGGCGCCATAATGCGATAATTGTTAAGACCCCATCGCCCATTGCCCTCACGATGCGATATCGCAGCTGCACGAGAGAGTACACACATTTCTCCCATACACAAGGCCCCTGTACCCGAGCATTCGTTAGTTTCCTTTTGTCAATCGAACTGCACTTGAAAGCCATACGCGTTCAAGAATCAAGTCGAAGTTCACATCGGGGATTGGCCCGTCGCTGACCCTTCGATTCCATTTTTCTTCAGTTCAAGTTGAAAAAGAGGGGAAATGAGGAAAATTCTTAATATTGACTAACACGGATCAATAAGAAATGGTACAATAAATTATTATTTTTTTAAATTTGTATCAATCAAGAGCAATTTGGGGAATTTGGGGATCAGTAATGCGCCACCTCTAATTTTTGCGCGGGAATATTAAATGAAGAAATATTTTTATTTATTGAACTAAATTTCCTGATATTGATGAAGGTCAAATATGACATCGAAAAATTGTAGTTAATATCGTCTTAATGCTCAGTCAAGAAAGAGGCCTCTTTAAAAAAAATTCTAGCCATTTTTGTGTTAATTTTTTTCAGTCAGCTTTAAAAAATCTATTGAAAACTCTAGCACTTTATACGGATCAAAATACATCATACAAAAAATTTAAGAATTTTTTAAAATTCATTTTTATCAGTAGATAGATTAGTCTTCAATTTGTTTTTAGTTTATTCTTTTCAGTATAGAACCATGAGTTGTTTAAAGAATTTTCTTAAGTAAGCTAGAAAGAAATAATTTAAAAAACACAAAAATAACTATTTGAAAAAACAAACTTTTTGTTTTTGTTTCCTTGACATTTAAATTTGTTTCTCGTGTATTGTTATCAATTGATGACAGTTAAATGTTCAAAACATTTCAATGTCAACTAAAAAAAATTATAATGTAAAAACAGAAATTTAAAAAAATTTTCTTCATGAAAGTAACGAAATTATAAAAAGATAACAATTTTTTAAATACGCAGTTTTCTAACGCGTAAAACCCATCTGTATAAGAAACAACCTTGAATTAATTACACTTTAATAAATAGTCCTAATATCTGCTAATTTTTAGAATACTATTTTTGATTTAAAAAAATTTTTTAAGTTAAAATTTATAATTCTACTAAATCCATCCTTTTTTGTTTAAAATTCAACTGCTTTGCAGGAAATTTGTCTTTTTGGCTTAAGAATTGAACTGTTTTGTAGAAAAATCGTCTTTTTTGTTCGAAAATTTATTTCTTTTTGTAGGACTTCATCTCATTTTATTAAATATGTAACTATTTGTTTAAAAAATTAATCTGCTTTAGTTAAGGATTCAGCTATTACATTAAAAATTTATTTTTTTATGGATTCAACTATTTTTAATTAACATTTTTTTTAATATGAACTATTCCTAAATTCTTTGTTAAGAATTTATCTTCTTATTGAAAATTAAAATATTTTGTTACAAATTATTCTTTTTAAAGTTTTATCATTATAGTTAAAAATTCGTCTTTTTGGGTTAAAAATTCACCAATATGGAAAAAATTTAATTTCTTTCTTGGCTGAAAAATCTTTTTTGGTTTGAAAATTCAACAATTTCGGTAGCAATGTGATCTTTTTCGCTTAAAAGTGCAACTGTTTGATTGGACTAATTGATTGAAAATCCATCTTTTTGGAACAATTTAACATTTTTTAATTTAAAATAAAATATTTTTTGTTTACAAAGTCCACTGTGATATTTTTTATTGAGAATTAATCTTTTTTGTTTAAAAAATCAATAATTTGGTTAAAAGTTCAACTACTTCATCAAAAATTAATGTTTTTGTTGAAACTTCATAATTTTCCTGAAAAATTATTCTCTTTAGTCCAAAATGGATCTCTTTTGGTTGAAATTCGTCTTTTGGGTTAAAAATGCAACAAATTGGTTGAAAATTTCTTTCCTTTTGGTAGAAATTTAATATTTTCGAATAATACGCAAGTTTTTAGGTAATAATTCAAGTATTTTCTTAAAAATCCATCCTTTTTGGTTAAAATTTTTTAAGTTTAGTAGAAAATTTGTCTTTTTACATTGAAAATTCAATATGTTTTTTGAAAAATTCATTATTTTGTGGAAAGTTCGTCTCTTTTGGATACATTTGACTATTTAAAAATGCATTTTTATATAAATATATATAAACATAAAATATCACAACAAAGTTGAACAAATTTGTTTTAAATACTTTTTTGAAAATTCATCATTTCAGTTAAAATTAAAGAGAATGAAAAATTCCCCTATTTTGCATGAATAAATTCCTTTAAATTTTTTTTCTCTAGTATATTAAATGCCTGTTTATCAAATTTAATAAATGATGCAAAACCTTTCTAAAAAGGGGGAAAATTGGGTCACAATTGTCGGTTTTAGGGGAATGGATTGCGAGTCCTGTATTTAAAAAAATTTTAATTTAAGTAATAACACCAATAATGGACTACTCTCTACAAATTTTTGTCCGAGAATATTAAATATAAAATTAAATATCCATATCTATTATACGACGTTTCTTGATATACAGTAAAGTTAAATATGCCATTAAAAAATTACAGTTATTAAGGTCATAACTGGGTGGCTCACTACTAATGAATTTACTTTTTTCTTTTTCAGTGTATTTAAAACTTTCCGTAAGATGTAAGATCTAAAGAATACAGATAAGTGTATTTTATCTTTGCTCACTATTCGTGTCATTACCCCCATCGTAAAAGCGGTAAGTTCCCAAGTTATTTTCCTATTATTCTTTTATCTAATAATTATTACCTTAATCTAATTCGGTATTCCATCTCTACCTAAAACGAAAGAGTAAAACACCTAACGTCTAAACATTCTAAAAATCTAAACTATGCGCAAAAACGCTCTGCGCATCCCTCCAACGCAGGTTCGACCATTCACTCTCGAACTCTGGTCGACGAAAATTCAAAATCACGGTTCCGCAATCCCTAGTAAACACGCAACACCGCAAAAAACAGATTCAAACACCAAAAAAACACTTCACTTACCACAAGCAGACAAGATCCTTGAGTCGAACGAAAAAATCCACTCCTAGACAACCAAACATAACCTCAAAATACTTTTTCGAACAAAGTGAAGATTCGAACCCGACACAACCGAAAATCCAATAACTTTTCGGTAACAACTCGCGTATTGTTCCTGGCTAGTAAATACCTGAAACTGCCGAAAAGAAACGCGGGCCAATGGGAACACATCGGGCTTCTGGCAATAACGGAACTGAAGCACGTGCCCGCGTGTCTCCCTCGCTCGATTCGCTCTCGATCTCTCTCCCCCCACCCTTCCTCCTTATCGCGCCCTCGCTCGCATCCAGCATAAGATATTAGACACAATTGGAATCCCTTTTTCGGCCTGCCAGCACCCCCCGTAGTTTTTCCCTCTTTCCTGAGTGAGCGAGCGTGAGAGCGAGAGAGAGCAAACCGTAGAGTGATAATGAGAAAGAGAGCGCGAGAGAGAAGGAAAAGGACGCATGTGCGGGGCAACACGATGTGTATTTCGGTGCAGCGCGCCATGCACCGCGTGGAGGTCAATGGCCGTCCTTACTCCGACCCAAGGAAGGAGGGAGAGAGATAGAGCTAGAAAAGAGTGAGAGAGGGAGGGGATAAACGAGAGAATGGGAGGGAAACACCGCGCAGGCCAGAGAGGGCAGAGCAGAATGAAAAAAATGAACAACCGCAAGGAAAGGGTGGGGAGGATGACATACCCCCTACCCCCTCACACACTGTCCCACCCGTCAAAAAACCACTTTATCTTTTATCACTCTTTCGCTATCTGTCTCAATCTTTCTCTCTCACTCTTTCTCTGAAAGTAACTATTGTTATCTTTCGTTTTTTTATACTCACTCTTCTCTCTTTCCTTCTCGCCGGCTAACTGGAGAATGATATGACGACTGATACATCACTTTGTCCCACCATTATTTTTCAAGTGACCCAGACCTTTATACATTATAGAGGCGCTCTCTGTAAGATCCACAAATTGATTGGAGTGGACTACTATGGGCGTATCAAGAGATACGAAGTTCAAGTGGGCTGTAGGAAATTGTAGTATGGAGAGGTGCGGTCACAAAATGTAGATGCTTTGAAATTTATTTTGATTTTATTTTCGATTTTGGAGGTTGAATATATTTATTCGTTTATTTGCGAGGCGATCAGATAATTTTGCCAAATTTTCAATATCTATAATGTGGAAACACACGAAAAAAATAATTATAGAAATATACATTTCCCGAAAAATTAATATACTCGAAATAAGAAAATGAAACACGGTGCGTGAAAAATCCCGAAAAATAAAATTCCCGATGACACTGTAAAATTCCCGAATAATAAAATTCCGGACTCTGCAGTATAACCGAATTGAAAAAATAGTTTTTACATTCTCATCATTTATAATCGAGGAAGTATTAGAATTGTCCGAAATTTGAAACCACAGTTTTTCGACTGTTCGTGTCTGTTCGTCCGTCCGTCCGGCCGTCCAACCATAAACACGATAACTCTCGAAAAAATTAATGGATCAAATCAATCTTTGGCAAACTTTTTTTAGGTCCTGAAAGAAATAACGAGTTCGTTAACCAGCCATTTTGGATCAAAATTTAAAAAGTTAGAGCATTTAAAAAAATGTTGGGACCATTTTTGTATATTTCAAAGTTTTATGTACGGCTTTTCATAGTACTCAGAAAGCCAAACAATTTATTTTAAAGCCTTTTTTTGATAAAATAAACATTGCTTTTTAAAATCCCTACAATATTATCAGAACAACTTTTTGGATTTTTTTGGAAATACGAAAATTTAAATTTTGATTGCACAAAAGTGAATGAATAATCAAAAATTTAATCTTCCACATACGAAAAAAGATGACATAACAAAAATTATGAGCCTAAAAAAGATCTACAAATTCGTTACTATTCACTTGTTGATGTAACGCGCACTTTTTGTTTTATTCGTGAAAAATAACATTGAAAATAACCAAAAAATTAAAATTTGTGTAAAATGACGAAAGTTACAACAAAAAAGATTTTTTAAACATTGTTCACCCGAACAAATCTACAAATTTGTAATAGTTTATTACACTCTCATTATTTCGAATTGAGAAAGTATTAGAATTTCCCGAAATTTCGCACCAAAATATTCATATTTTGAACCAAACGACGCAAAATGCAAAAAAGAGTCTCAAAGAGAAATTATAGCTTTTGAAAAATCTTACAATATGTCTGTGAACTATTTTCCAACGAGACACGTTATTTTAGTTTTATTTATTGTAACTAATATGCACAAAATCGAAAGTTCCATAAAAAATAATATGAAAACAAAAATCCTATTCTTAGCATAAACAACGCGATATAGATAAAAATGTATGAAAAAAGGATTGCAGTTATTTATTTTTTTAAAGGGGTTTAGAAAAGATACATTTACAAATGTCTGTCAAAAATGGAAAGCATAGCGTGACTGTCACAATGAGAATGTGTACCTCAAATCCTACAGAGCTTTGAAAAGATTATGATCTTTAACTATATACTCAATTGAGTAGAAAATTTACAATATGAAGACGCATATAAATACTCCAATCTCAAAGATATCTTTTTGATAAAGTTTCATTCAAGTATTCCAAATGCAAAGAATAAATATTCGAGCGCGAGGCGCGGGATTCAACAGACGCGCGTTCTAGGCGCGCTCAAACTTGCGAGTGAAGCAAGCTACGCGCGAGCACACAAAGAGAGTGTGCACGCGAAGCGGGCAGTTTGAAAAAAATAAATTCTATTCATTTATTGAGAATACAATAATCAAATATGGTAATCAAAAAACAAGTTTTTTTTTCTAATTTTTAGAGTTTTTAATAGTTCCTGCATAATATGTAACAGGAAAGTGTTGCGACAAATATTTTATAAGAAATGCATGAGGAAGAGTGTCAGTTGAGTGAAGAAGGCCTGAATCAGAATACCTTTAAATACTGACTTAGTAAAGCTCTTTGCCTGGGGTGCTTGCTAAAGAGATTTATCAGCAGCCTAGGGCGGAGAAGTTTTGTGAAACGAACGCGTTGTTTGAATAATTAACACAGGAATTCTAAATCAATCTAAGAGTCTACTAATATAATAATAATAATAATAATAACAATTGCATAAAAAGTAGTATAAAGGAAAAAATGTAGAAACATATGCGTTTCGAACGAAACAAACTGTGGAGAATTCAATTCAGCATCGATTTATCTCCGAGTATCTTTTTAAATTTTCAAAAAAGTAAATTATTCAATTTGTGGGAACATGTTTTGTAATTTTTTTAAAATATCATGCGGATTTTCAAAGAACATTTGTCATCCAGAAATATATCTTTTTCAATTATTGATATTTTAAATTCAAACATTAATTTTTTAAAACTTTTAACATTAACCATTTTTTTGCTTTGATATAAATATTTGCTAATTTCATTTTTTTAAATAATAATTTTTATTGAGAAACCGTTTTTTAATGTTTGAATTTATGAGATTTCTAGTTCTTATTTTTGTTTACATTTTATCAATTCTATAATTACGGGAATACCGAACATATTTATTCTCGAAATTTGAAAATCCGAGTTTTAAAATTTACAGAAATTGTAAATTGCTGAATTGTTAAATTACTGAAAATAGTAAATAACCGAAGTTTTAAATTCAAAAAAATAGTGAAATGCCAAAATTTCTAATTCCTGAAAAAAAGTAAACCAAAATTTTTTTTTATTCATGTTAAAAATTTAGGAACATAGTAAATTGCAGAATTTCCAAGATCGCACAAAACAAAAATATTCAATTTTCGTCTGTTATAATAATATTTTATTTTATAGGAGGTATCTATTGTCAAGTATACTATTAAATCTTTTATTTTGTATTTTCTCAGAAATTTGAAAATTTCGGAAATCAACATTTTTGGTAGTTATACTTTCTTCCGAGAATTTTCATTTCTCGGAATATGTTAATTCTGGTAATTATTTTTTCAATGTTTTTCAGAAGTTTTAAAATCCCGAATGTGGAAAAATGCCGAAAAATAAAGACCAAAAAATAAATATCCCGACAAATGGAAATTCTGAACAGAAAATAAGACTATTGAAAATATTCCCGAAATTTTTGAAGTTGAATTTTAAATTTCCCAAAGATTCGGAATTTTCGAAGTTTCACATACACTGGCACTTGGAATGAAAGACGGTTTCGGGTAATGCTTGCTTTAGCCTTGACAGTCAATCCAGACCGTCAAAACGTAAACCGTCAAGGCCGTAGAACCATTTTCAATTGGAACACATATTATTACGCAATATATGCGTTTGAGTACCCGCGCACTGCTCTTTTGTCGCTACGATACTGATGTTTTATGCCTGGTTGAACAACGACCTGCTCCAATCCAAGTTCCAGTGTATTTTTTAGGTACGTTTCAAACATTCTGGATATTGAATAATCGCTAAACTTATTTCACACCAGTAAAACTTTGATTTCTTCAGATTGACACGTTCTATATTTAGAGCCACCTTATACAACTACTTACATTTTAATAAGAATAATATATAATAATATAATGTTATTTTTATTTAAATATTTAATAGAGTATAAATTGTACTAAGCAACATTGGGCATTTCAAAAAAAGTATACATTTTTTTCAAAAAGGAATAAATTATAAATCGAGTTTATCTAAAAATGTATGGGACCAGTCTCAATACTTTTCTGTGCTCCCATAATTTGTGGATCTATCAAAACTGTAAAGCATGCATAAAAAAATTGTATCGAAAATTCAAAATAACTGGACATCACCCATTCTTTAATCCTGTAATACTAGACTCTAAATTAAAATTATTAAACAGTGACTGATTCGCAGTCAATTTAAACTGACTCAAATGATGTGGAATCGATGGCCGTCAAATAATTCAAAAGTGACTTTTCAAGTCAGTCAAATTGACTCACAAGTGAAATCAATCATTTTAAATTATCCAATCTGTTGTTTTCACTGCTAGCTTTAGTTATTTTTATATATTAATTCTGCTATTTCCACTATCGAATTAGTCGATTTGAATAATCCTACCAGTAACACTCACTGCACCAGAATGTTCTAAACTGTAACTTTCATTGATGAATCATTAAATTGGAATGGTCTTAACAGCAACTTTCGTTACTTTATTGTAATCATTTGTTGAACTGCAAGAAATAAATGAAGAATTTCAATTGAAAAAATATTATACTATTTTTTATAGCAGACAAATCAGTCACTTCTATTTACTAAAAATCTGTCATTCGTGAAGAGAAAGTGGGAGAATTTTGAAAAAAGTTATAGATGTCGAACCTAAAATTATTTTCAGCTTTAGTCAAATAAACATGTTACCGTGTTGCTTCTATGGATCCAACTTTTTCGGGATTTAAGAATTTTATTATTTTAGATTTTTTTCGCGATTTTGGAACGTTATAGGACATACAACATTTTTATATTTTGCTACAGCAAAATAATTTAAATTAGAAATTTCAGTCTTGACATATTCAAATTCTTTTTAAACAGTGTGCATTTAAATCAATAAAAAAGCATGTTTTTTGCACTGAGTAAGTAAGTGGTAAATAAGTCAACTTCTGCAGGATATATTTATTAATTTCAATAATCGCATGTCTAATGATAACAGAAAATTTATTACATATTTTCTATCAAATTCAAGTCGCTGTACAAAATCTTTTGAAGAAAATGTTTTAAATATAATGTATTTTGGCCATTTATATTCTTACTACAGTATAAATGTTTTCGACAAACGTTCACCAATGAAAAAAAAGAATATTTAAATAATTCTTTAACTAAAATGTTTTAGTTAATTTCGTATTTTTATGACAGAGTGTTTAAATGGGAAAACATTTTACTTTTATAGATATAATTTCTAATGATGACAGAAAAACCATTACTTTTTAATTTTTATTTCTAAAAGTAAAAAAATAATAAAGTTTAAAAATATTACTTTTGTACAAAAAAAAATGGTTTCAGGGGTATTTTTTTCATAAAAAGACTGTTTAAAATTTTTCATTAAATCTACGTCGCTAAAAATATTTTTTAAACGTGTTCTTTGACTACAAGGTTTTTTGACAACTTTTAAATTCTGTGGCTACAGTGTAAGTGTTTTCATGAAACGTACGTCGCTATACAACTTTAAAAATAATATCTGCTGGCGTATTAATAATTCTCAAGAAAAAAAAAATAAATCCAGATTTATATTTAAAATTAAAGAATTTTATATGATTTTATAACTGAGATATTAACCAAGGAATAACGCTTTCAATTATTGTCAAACTACGTCCCTACAAAAAAATTATGTAATTTTCACAGATTTAATAAAATTCACTGATAAGGGTCACCATTGTGTACCGAAACGTTTAAAGCAATTTAATATTTGCAATTTACCTGACTCTAAAGCAAACAAAGAACATCAACATTCTGTAACAAATTAATTTAAATATAAATTATGTGCTACCAATTGGTTATTTATTTCTTAAGTGGGATTACTCATTTTATACAAATGTTTAAAAACATCCAAATCCAAAATAAATACAATACCGTCGAAAATTATCTACACGGGTACCGCGAGTGGCATTATAAATCACTGCTGACTTTGGAAGGTATTATTCGTGACAAAAGGAAGAAACTTTTTCAAAAGATGTTTGGAAATCTGATAAAATTCCACGTCCAATAATCCCTAATAGACATATTTCTGAATTTTCTACATTGACTTTAACTCACGAAATGACCTAAGAAAGTTTCAGAAAAAATCTTAAATTTATAACACACAAGTCTTTAAAGTCTAATCTGCCTTGGCTGGCTGAAAACCGATACACACACGCTTGGAATTTTGTTGTCATAACTGGGGAAACCTGTAAACATTTTTGAAATTTTATTGGCTTAAATTAAAAATAACATATTAAAGATTAGGTCCTGTCAGTTTCAATTCTTTTCAACAAGGTTCTTATGTTACGGCACGTGTGTAAGTTCAAGTACAACATGTGAGTAACTCTCGACGAAATTGTCTGCGTTGGGTTTCAGTCACCGATTGCAGAAACGCATGGACATTTTTAGTCACATCTCGGGAACACATTTATATTTTACCACTTTTACTGTCCTGAATTAAATATAAGACTTTGAAGAATATATAGTATAAATTTCATATTTTGCTGTCGAGAAATTGTTCTTTTTTTTAACTTCTCACGCTATTTATTCTTTTTAAAAGATAAAAAGTATGACGCAGAATTTCATAAGCTTCCCAACGGGTTTCTCAAAAAAAAATGTTGCCATTTTTTAAAACGATTAATCACGTTTCAAAGTTGGCAGTGATTTTTAGTACCGCTTGACGATAGCGCAAATTCCTGAATTTTCTACGGAACGTGACTTACATTTTATTTGAAGAAAAATTGTTTTAATTTATCAATTCATATGTTTTATTCTGATTTTCTAGATTTGTAATTTAATCCACTTTTTCAAATTTCTGCTTGAAATCTTATCTTTAATTTAAGCCAACAAAATTTCAAAAATCATCAAGGGGTTCCCCATTGTACTATCCTAAATGAAACACGAGACCTTGAAGACTATATAGTATAAATTTTATATTTTTTCTACAATTTTCCTAGATTATGCCATAATTTAAAATTGAGGTACATAAATCAAGAAATTCTACTCTTTTTTTAACTTCTCACGCGATATATTCTTTTCGACAGATCAAAAAATATCTTTATTCCACACGATATTTCAAAGGCTTTCCAATGATTTTGTCAAAAATGTAATCTTTTTTTTATCAATTAACCACGTTTTAAAGTCAGCAAGGATTTTTAGTATCACTCGACGATAGTGCATAATTCTGCAATTTATACGGAACTTTATTTACATTTTATTTAAAGAAAAATAACTTTAATAATTGAATAATTGATATATTTTAATCTGATATTGTAGATTTATAATTTAATTCGCTTTTTGATATTCCTGCTTCGAAATCTTGAATGTTTTGATACTGATGGCAAAACTGATGTATCCGAAAGGAGGGGTTGCTTAAATTAAATGAGCTACGCCACTGAAGTGTACGACACTCAAGTGCTATATGCACAAGTATGTACATGATGCTGCGTAAGTAATTTACTGAGCTTGTGGGTGATGAGTTTACGAGCTTCTTTCATGACCACTTACTTAGCTGTTTCACATGCGTAAATTACGAAGATCTTATCTATGAATGTACATGTTTTTACACGCCGTTAATCCGAGATTAAATGTTTAAATTAAACGATTTTTAGACAAGAATTAACATAATCAGTCTACAATTAATAACATTTTATCATAGAATAAAAGAGTTGGTATCGCGAAATGATAAGAGAGCCGGAATATGTTTTTACTTTAAGCATTAAATATCATTTTAATTACGTAGAGAATATTAATGTTCGTTGTTGGCTTCAGGGTCAGTTGATCCAAAAAACAAATTAATTGCTTTAAGCTCTTGGACACACAACGGTGGCCCCTATCAGTGAACTCTATTAAATCTTTGAAAATTACATAGTTTCTTGTAGGGACGCAATTACTCAATTTGAAGTAATATTCCTTGTTTGATATCGCAGTTGTAAGACTACATAACATTCTTTAATTTTAAATTTTTGTTAATTTCTTATTGAATTAATCATTCTTTGAATTATTTATAAATCTTCAAATATTCTTAAAATTTTTTATAACAGCGTACATTTGACGAAAACAGTTACAATATATGTAATACTAATTTGGTCCTAAATTGTCAAAAAACATTGTAGACAAAGAAAGATTTTAACAAGTATTTTTTTGCGACGTTGATTTGATACAAAAATCTTTTCAACATCTTTTTGTATGGAAAATAACCACTATGAGAAAAAGTTGTCTTGAAACAAAAGTATTTCCTTGTCTCCTTTGTTTTGAAGCACTTAAATAACTTTTATACACAAACAAGATCATTTGGCTACAAAATTAGGCGAAGTTTGTTGCAAAAGGCTCATGTTTGCTTCTTTCTGAGAAAAATGATTTTTTTTTTTAAATTACATTTTACATGAAATTCCACTTGTGTCAAGAAGCATCCTTCTGACTTGAGAGCAGATTTCTCTGAGGGCCCCTAAAACAATTTTTGTGTATGAAAGAATATTTTTTAGAAAAAAGAAAAGAAAAAAGAATTTTGTTTAGAAAAATTAAAATGTAATGAATTGCCTACTATCATTCGAAATTATATATGCTTTACGAATCCATTATACGAAATTATTAAATAATATTGTAGTTATATAATCATTCAACTATTCGTTGACAAAATTGTTTATCGAAGAACATTTGGTGAAAAAATTTACACTGTAGTAAGAATACAAATTGTCAAAGAGCATGGTTAAAAATTTTTTTTTTAATATTGTGTAGCGAGAACAATTTGATAAAAACCCTCTTTTTAATTCCTATCATAAACTTTATTTTTAAAAGTCAATTTTGAAAAAAAATTGTGCTTAGAATATTTTTAATTTTAAAGTAGAAATATAATAAGTTTTCTGTTATGATTAGAAATTATCTCTGTGAGAGTAAAATATATTTTCCCCTCAAAATGACACTAATTTAAATTATTTTTCAAATTTATAAAGTTAATATTTTAATTAATGAAATATTTTAATTATCTAAAAATACAAAATTATCAAAGACATTGTAGTTAAATAATAGTTCTTTAAAAATCCTAAAAAACTGGTTATCCGCTGTAACCGGGAAAAATTCTAGTATTCCAGAGTAAGTCACTTGAAATCTGCTAAGCCACGTATAATCCACATATAATCCAGAGTAATCCACTTGTGATCCAGTTAATTCAAACAAACTTAGGAAATTCAAAATAATTTAGATAGACAATCCAAATAGTTTTTAACTTTTTGTTTCAAAATTTATATTTTTAAATTGAAAATTCAACAAAATAGTTTAAAATTCATAAATTTTATTGAAAATTCATGTTAGAAATTCAAAACTTTGGTTATAAAATATTTTTTGGTTCAAAATTCAAATCTTCAATTGAACTTTAATCTATATTTTTTTATTTCCGTGATTTTTAGTTAAATTAAAATGTTTTTTTATTTAAAATTAAAATGATTTTTAGCTAAATATCAAGTTTTACATTTTTGGTTGAAAATTTATCTCTTTTAGTGAAAATTTAAGTACGTTGTTAAAAAATGTTTTTTTTTTGTTGAGAATTTATTTTGTAACTAAAAATTAACCTATATCAGTTGAAAATTCACAATTTAAGTTGAAAATTCATCTTTTTAGTTGCTAATTTAACTTTTGTTCTTTTTTGGTTGGGAATTGATTTTTGAATAGAAAATTAATCTAATCATTTTTTGGTGTAAAAAGAATCCTTTTTAGTTGAAAGTTCAACCATTTGATTAAAAATTGATCTTTCTAGTAAAAAATTTATCTGTTTTTTTTTAAACCGCGTTTTCACTAGAAAATAAATTTTGTTCATTGACCATTTATATATTGGGTTGGAAATTGTACTATTTTGTTGAAAAATCGCTGATTTATAGTCAACAATTTATTTTTTACAGGAAAATTCAACATTTCCAGTTAAAGATTCATCATTTCAGCTCAAAAATTCATCTCTGGTTGAAAAATTAACTATTTTTTTTGAAAATTAAACCATTTGGTTAAAAATTGACCTTCTTTAGTCGCAAATTCATGTGTTTTGTTAAAAACCCTTCTTTTTTATTAGAAAATAAATCTTCTTGGTTGAACGTTTATCTCTTTGGTTAAAATATTTGGTTTATTTATTTTAATATTTAAATTTAATATTTAGTAGAAAATTAATCACTTTGGTTAATAATTCATGTATTTTGTTAAAAATTCATGTTAGGAACTCAAAAATTTGGTGAAAAAATATTTTTTCATTGAACATTCAAATATTTAATAAAACTTTAATCTATTTTATTGAGAATTGATCAATTTTTTTGAAAAGTATTCTTTTTCGATGAAAATTCAACTGCTTTGTTGAAATTCGTCATTTTTAGTTAAATTCAATTGTTTTTTATTTAAAATTAAAATGATTTTTAGCTGAAATATTAACTATTACATTTTTTGTTGAAAATTTATCTCTTTTAGTGAACATTTAAGTACGTTGTTGAAAAATGTTTATTTTTTTGAGAATTATTTTGTAACTAAAAATTAACCTACATCAGTTGAAAATTCATAATTTTAGTTGAAAATTCATCTTTTTAGTTGCAAATTTAGCTATTGTTTTTTTTTTGCTTGAGAATTTATTTTTGAATAGAAAATTTATCTAATCATTTTTTGGTGGAAAAATAATCCTTTTTAGTTGAGAGTTCAACCATTTGATTAAAAATTGATCTTTCTAGTCAAAAATTTATGTGTGTTTTTTTTTTTTTTGAAAAACCGCGTTTTCACTATAAAATAAATCTTGTTCATTGACCATTTATATATTGGGTTGGAAATTGTACTATTTTGTTCAAAAATCGCTGATTTATTGTCAACAATTTATTTTTTACAGGAAAATTCAACACTTCCAGTTAAAGATTCATCATTTCAGCTCAAAAATTCACCTCTGGTTGAAAAATTAACTATTTTTTTGAAAATTCATTGTTTTTTACATTCTCATCATTTATGATTGAGAAAGTATTAGAATTGTCGGAAATTTGACATCACCATGTTTCAACGGAT